>CAJUYI010000010.1:507296-562776 GCA_910591695.1 Galerucella pusilla | reverse complement strand
TAGTTCCGCAATTGTCGAAGTCGTTAGGCCGTAGGTGTCACTGGGTCCTAGAATTTTCAGTCCAGCGGCTTCCCTGGCTAAAGAATCAGCAATGCGACTTCCTTTACTCCTGTCGTGCCCTTTAACCCACCTCAGGATAATGTTGTTATCTGCCGAGACGTCAGCTAAATCTTGGTGGCACTCTAGTACTAGCCTCGATATAACACGTTGTCTGTTCAAGGCTAATAGGGCTTGTCTACTATCAGTGCAGATTATTATGTTTTTGCCAGAAATTCCTTTTCTGGTGAGTTGTTTTGTGGCAATTGAGATACCAGCCAGTTCTGTTTGAACCACGCTGGTATTGTTTCCCATTCCCCACTTAATCTTGAGGCTCAGTGCTCTCGAGTAAACTCCACAGCCTGAGCCTTCTTTCATTTTTGAACCATCTGTATATATGCGTATTGCATTTGCAGCATCTGGCTCTGTGTTCTGTTTTATTTGAATTTTGTAGGGTTTGTTAAACAAAAACCTGGGTTCAATTGCATCGTTGGCTGCCTGCAGGAGAGGTAGCGCAGTGAGCGCTTCCTTCCATAGGCTCAACCTCAATTGGCCCATTCCTACTTCGGGGTTTACACCAGCCGTGCGCAATCGTACCATTGCCATTAACGCAACCTCCTTGACGTGATTTGCTTACTATAATTCGCACTAAGCTCAGCCAGACAGGTCTTTTTAGTATAGTAATAGTATTTTAGTGGTGTATAGTGTTATTTTATTTAAATACGAGAAAAATGGCTGTACCCCGCTGGAACGAAGATAACACCCTGTTCAGGAGTACCACTTGAAAGAATGTATATGGAACACAAAAACACACGAGCTAACATCCATATACGCTTCTTTTTCTTTTGTTTACGTTCTATAACTTTACTTATTTCCTTGCATAATAAAACTATACACTTTTTTACGGAGCTAAAATGTCGTGAAGACAAATACTAAATGTTAAGTAACTAAATTTTAGTAACTGGTTTTAGTTGCTTGCTTTAGCTACTATCCCCTAAAGACCATTTAATAACCAGGAGGAGTAATTTGAAAAGCCTTACTCACACCACTAAAAGTTACCAGATTAGTTACTAAGAGGTGTGTTCCGAAAAACTATAAAACAGTCGTGTTCCAAACTATTAAATATGCCTAGATTGATGAAGAAATCAGCCACGTATAGTCATAAGTTGATTCCTCCAGATTTCTCGCCTGTCTAGTAGATTATTTAGATGTTCAACAGACAGGTATTCTGTCACATGTAAAACTTTGTCCTGTTTCGTATAGATTAGAACATACACATTACTCTAATATAGCTGTTTTTAATTAGCAAATAACTGAATGCAATAAAAAGGAAGTCAATAAGTTAATTTTTTAAATTATTCCATAATTTTCACTATAATTTCACAAAACTCATTATTTTATATATTTCTTAAACCTTCAATAGCTTATAACCTCCATAGACTTTTGACAATATCTTTTCAAATATGTAAAAATACAATGCATATAATAACAAAAAATAGTACATTTATTCAAAGGATTACACAGTTGAATTTAATTTGTTTCAAAGCTTTCAAAATTTTATCCAATATAGATAACTCATTTTTGTTCTTCGAACAGCATTTTTAATTCACTTATCACAATTTTTCAAATTTCTTGGTATTCCACTAATATTTGCTGCACTGTATTTTGTTCCTCTATCTCGGTTACCTTTAATAGTTAATGAATCGTTGACTCTACTACTTCTATAAGGAAAATGATGAGCATTCAATACCATGTTAATACAAAAGTTATAATCTTACCAATTGCTTGGGAAATTGTAGATATAATATAATATGATGGATGTTTTCGATTTCACCATTTATATTGTTTTTCCGGACTAAGCGAAGAGCTGGTACTCGAAGTAGAAGGATCCATTATTGCAGATACTTGATACAAATGCTTTCTGAAGTTTTAAAAGGAACAGTTTCAACAAAACTAAGTGAAAATAATAAAATAACAGAGCGGATGCGATGACAAATTAAGTATATCTATCTGTCAGAACTATCAAAAATGAAAATTACCAGTTTATGTCAATATTAAAAAGTGTTGTGTGAAACTGTGCGGAATCTGACCAATCGGAGGTCTACAGAATTGCCAACTTGAATTCAAATCACTCCTCCTGGTTTTTAAATGAGGTATAGACACCACGACAGTAGCTAAATTAACGGTCACTGATTTACACCGTTACCTGCCGCTGTCTAGAATATAGACCACACCATCGAATAATGAACAAAATTCATGAAAAAAACACCTAGAAACGATTTCTGAAAAGTATACACCGATGCCAACAATCGTAAAAAGTTAACCCCTAAAACCCATCCCATCCTCACCATGCGTCGCTCTTGACGCAAGAAAAAATACAGCGATGAGGAATTTTCTTATTTGCCCTCAACATCAACCTCTAAATCCTCCAAAAATTCTCCAATACCCCTTCCTACTTCGAAGATGCCATCCAGCACCTACTCTCCTCGAATATCCCGATTCATCCGAATGTTGTCAAACATTTGACGCCAATCACTCCTCAAAAATGTTTCTCGCAAAAAACTCGACAAATAATTTCAATTAACGAAAGAAGCAATCTCAATCGATTCCAAATACGCAAGTAAACACTCTTACGCCTAAGTAGCTAAATCCCCAACCCCTTCCACTTATTTTTCACGCTCTTCCTAGACCTCTTCAGTCCTTGAAGGTGCTATTCTTTGTCCAACTGACGAAGTAGTCTCAGTTCAAAGTTTCTTTATTTTGTGTATTGAAATATCTGTAATTTCCTTTCTTTACGTATATACATATAATTCAATACCAGACCAAAGTTGAATCAGATACTTATTGCTTATATTTAAAAGCATTCATCAAAAAAATTAGTAGCATTAAACAATTTATGTAGTGTGCTAAAGTTATACACTGACTCTTGTGAAAGAAAAAATATAGAAACGAGTTGTGGATGAGATTTACTATTTAAGTAGAATCCAATGCTTTCGTTATTTTTTTTACACGATTTTAAAAAATTACGTTGATTCAGTGATTCAGTTTTTACTTGTTAAACCTATCGCTATTGACCTTGATATGATGAAACAACATCCGTCAACTTTTGCTTTTTTTTCAGTGTATATCATCTTCTCGCTTCAATATTTATGCCATATAACAAAGGAAAGAAAGTGAGCAATTGTTTAAAACTTAACTGAAATTCCTCTTGTGTTTCTCGTGTAATAACGGCTATCGTTAACAAAAGTTTAAAGATAATAAAATTTCGCTTTTCCAGACGCGACCACGGCAAGCACATAATTTCGATCGTACACACACCGTCTGCTCCAGACATTTTACGTTTCTTCAACTTTCCACAATGACTATCGATAATTGATAGAGAAAGTTTAAATTAATGTCGGATATAAAACCATGACTATCGAAAGGGCCCATAAGAATAATTAGACTCTTTTTTGATGCATTAGCTTATCAAAAAAAATATATCCGTGCTTCTATCATTTTCACTCTCTGGCTCCATATCTAAAACTAACACTGAATGCCAAAAATATGTAAAATTTTTCCAACAAAACTCAGACAAACATTCATGCAAGCAAAAATTGAAACCTCAATTAATTTAACACTAAAACTACGACCATAAAACCATGTAATGCAATGTGAGTGTGTATGCAAGGAACTTAGCAATTAAAATTTAAATTAAAACTAAAAAAGGTGGGCCGCTTTTGACTAGAAAAATATTTTTTTTATTTTTCCCTATTCGAAACAACCGTGCATTAAGTCCTGACCTTGTTGGACAACCATTGAGGTAATATTTTTGTATAGGCGAAGAATTCCTTCTTACCATCGGATTTTATTTATTGAAAGGTCTTTACAAATTCTCAGTATTTGCTCCGCAATTTTGAAATAGGTTTTACACCAAATCTCCCAACCCTTCGATTTCTATATACGCAAAAATGCTCCCAAAATGAAAAATACTAATAGCATTATCTGCTTGTCTTGAACTCAATCATAGAAATGACATTGAACAATATCGACAAATTTTTCGTTTCGTGTATACCTATTTTATTCTGAGATTTGAAGGTATCGCGTGGAGCATGTCTCGATAATTGATTTTTTGTCCATTTTCCATCAATGAAAAAGTCTAACAAGCTTTCGCGTGGTTAACAAATTATGTTTCGGAATAATAATCATTTAGTGGAGATCTAATGGAATATCATTAATTCAAGTCAGTAAACGGTTAAAGTTAATTGATGTACGAAAGACAAGTTGTTATTAATATACGAGATAATTTTTCTTTATATTCAACAATACCTCTTTCCGCCTATCTCTATCCAAAGTATACATTTCCTGGCCTCATTGTAGGGAAAACTTCTCCTAATTAGGACGGAATAGTATATTGTGCACCGAGTAAAATATTTATTTGTGACAATCAAAATCTTATTATGTCAAATAAATATGATTTTCCATATGGCCTAACTAATATTTGATTTGTACAACGGTAGCTGGAACGCTACCGAAACGTTGAAATAAAGAATTTAAAAATATTGTGGTTTAATTTCTCAAGAAATTAAAAAAAGAATGAATAATATACCCCAAGGAACATACATAAGATAACCGAACCATAATTTCCATAAACATTATATTGCCTTAGGTATAGTGAAAAAATATATATCCCTGTTTTTTGTTCATGAGAGTTAACCTACATGCACTATTCAATACACTGAGCTTTTGAAATGTTTCTAAACATTTAGAAATATATTAAAAGTTCACGGTGTATTAAGCAGGGTAACTTCTACACGGTTCTCTAAATAATTAGGTTACTTAGGAAAATATATTTTTCACAAATATTTGTCTAAGCCAGACTATGTCGAACAACAAAGTTGACTTTCGTTTTGTATGTGTGGACTAGTCGATCGAATTGGTCGATGGTTAGTCTGGACACAGATTAAAATTACAGTATTTTTATGACAGACATGTTTAAATCTAATAAAAATTAATGGTCTCTATTTATACATAAAACTGCTTGGTAGGAAAGCAGGATAGGAATAAAAAACTTGCTGCTGAATATTTTGATCTATTAAAAAGAAAACTATACATAAGTGTGCTCATTAGTGCTTTTTTGGAGTTCTTGGAGTAGATCTGACAGGTTTAATTGAGAAATGTTTATGTTTGAGGTACATTTCACTTGCTTGTTACTTCTACCTACTTGAATATAATTGTCATTTATTTCCTTACCTTCAAAGATATCTCACAATTCTTGTAATTCATTCTATTATTAAACTTATTTTTGTCCAGAGCACTTTAACCACATACTTCACAAAAACAAAATAATTAGTAAAATTGCAAAAACTGATCTAATTTCACATGCAGACTGACGCCAAACGTATATAGGTGGTGACCGTTACTGAATAATAGGGAAGGGTGGGGTGAGAATTCTTTGTTTCAATTGCCACATAATTTGTATGCTAATGTGATTTCTTACGGGTGAAGAAATATGTGATTTGTAGCGAATAAGTTTTTTTTTCTCGTAACAATAAATGTACAATTATACTGAAATACTAATTTTTTCGGTATACAGTAGATCTTATTTGAAGCTAATAATCTATCTCTAAGCTATATGGTTTTAAATGAAAACTAACTGTTTTTAAATGACTCCACAATATATTCGTAAAAATCTGTAAATTGCAAGTAAATTGACAATTGTTTCGATATAAATATCATCATCAGAATGACAGAAGTTACTTTTGACATGATGTATACTTGATATATATTTGGCTAGTCCAAATAGTGCCCTATCTAGTGATTGACTTAATATATATGAATAGAAAAAAGAAGAAGATTTTACAAATAGTAGCTTTGATATTATTAGCCCTATGGGGATATTCTGGATATCTTTGTCCCATTTAAGATCAGTATAACTGTGCAATGATATAGGAAACCAGGAAAACTATATCTGCTGATCTTTACAATTATTACTTAAGAAGACAGTTTAATAATGGAGAACTTCCTAGATTCAGCTGTTCATTGAGGACTTCATATTGTGGGTCTGTTAAGTGTCTTCTAATTTCTAATTCTTCGAGGAAGTCCAGTTCTTGCTTCTTATCACAAACATGTAGTATTTCTGGTTCTGTGTTAGGTGTTACTGAATGTTTAGAAATTAATACAATTAAACAAATAGCCACATCCAATGGTTATCCTTTACATTTAATAAATAAATTACTTAATAAAAAAGAGAAAAAGATGGCGTTACAACTAATATTTCCTAAACAAACTAAAGAAGTAACAAATTACAAAACCATCACTTATGCTGGTAATATTTCCAATAATATTTCAAAGATAATATCTTCAGCAACAAATACAACAATTTCTTTTAAAACAGAAAACAATGTAGGTAGAAATTTGCTAAATGTAAAAACAAAAATAACCCCATTAAGAAAATCTGGGATATACAAACTTAAATGTCCGGATTGTAATGCTGTCTATCTTGGTCAAACCAGTCGTAATTTTGAAATTAGGTACAGTGAACACTTACGAGCATACAGATTAAAACAACCAGATAAATCACATTATGCAAAACACCTACTTGACACTAAACATTCAGTAACACCTAACACAGAACCAGAAATACTACATGTTTGTGATAAGAAGCAAGAACTGGACTTCCTCGAGGAATTAGAAATTAGAAGACACTTAACAGACCCACAATATGAAGTCCTCAATGAACAGCTGAATCTAGGAAGTTCTCCATTATTAAACTGTCTTCTTAAGTAATAATTGTAAAGATCAGCAGATATAGTTTTCCTGGTTTCCTATATCATTGCACAGTTATACTGATCTTAAATGGGACAAAGATATCCAGAATATCCCCATAGGGCTAATAATATCAAAGCTACTATTTGTAAAATCTTCTTCTTTTTTCTATTCATATATATTAAGTCAATCACTAGATAGGGCACTATTTGGACTAGCCAAATATATATCAAGTATACATCATGTCAAAAGTAACTTCTGTCATTCTGATGATGATATTTATATCGAAACAATTGTCAATTTACTTGCAATTTACAGATTTTTACGAATATATTGTGGAGTCATTTAAAAACAGTTAGTTTTCATTTAAAACCATATGATGAGTAGATTCCACGAAGTGAGGGTTTATACAGTTATCTCTAAGCTTATTGAAAATATGTAAATTTCTGTCAAAACTTTCAAATGATTTACTATGAATATTTGATTTGTTGTTTTAAAGTGATGGAATATTATTGAATATGTTTTTTTCTGGGTAATGAAAATAATTTTCACCCAAATAGCATCGTTATATTTTATAACAAAATATTATATTGTGCTTCGTAGACTTTTGTAGTTTCTGAAGAACAATTGTATGAAGGTGTGCATAAAGGAGAACAAATGTTTTTACATTGAAGAAGTTCAACTTTTCTCACGAGTGTGGAAGTTTGTAGCACGAGCCCGAAGGGCGAGGGACGCAAACACACGAGTGAGAAAAAGTACTTTTCCCACATGTTGCACACTATACTTTTTCTACAACTGCACAAATTTAAAGAATACAAGTAAAGTAACTATGGCTAGTAAAACAAAAATAACACTAAAAGTATCCCATCTCTAAACTGTTAAATAATTTCATTCAAAATTATAGTTAATGGTGAAATTTGTACAATTTTGTATGGTCTAACCCGGAACGTCATTTATTTTCATTAAATTCTCTCTTATTAGAAACTACCTTTTCGAATTTAAAAACTTCCAATATAATCTGACAGTTTTGTGACAATTAAGTAGGTATTTGAAGGTGACAGTAGCATACTAAGTTTTTGTCGATTTTATTTGTAGGTATATGTGGCGTGGGCAAAGTACCGTGAGAAAAAATCTTTCCCACGGCTTAGGCAAAGTGACACTTTGTAGTTTCGTCAATTGTGGGAGAAGAACTATTTTCCATAGCAGTCGTAGTAAAAAGTACTTTTACTCCCTATATAATATTATATAAGTATAAATTTTACCCTTTATTTATAGAACAACCTGTTTCTTTGCAAAATGGTGTAGAAATCAGTAAATTGTTATTTTAATTCAACGATTTTTACATCAACAATTTGACTTCAATTCATAGATACATCGGTTTTAGAAATTAGCATGCTATAGTCCATTGACAGATTAACTGTTTCAAAGTGACTTAGGTCACAGAGTACACCATTTGTACTCTGAGGTTAGGTACTCTTTAATACATCAACAAAATATAAAATGATATTTAAAAAATGAGTGATTTAAGTGAATTTGAGAGAGGTGTAAAAATCATATGTATAACATAAAAGTAAAATGCCTTTTCCTCCCTTGAATGATTACTGCTCTCCGCTACGCGTCGGGCAGTAAACTTCATCCTCGGGAGGAAAAGTAGCATTCTGATCCCTTGTTATACAAATAGCTATTAAGTCCTATTGTACTGTACTCGAAATAATTTCTATGAGAATGTGACCAATTATTTTCCTTAGCATCTTCGTCATGGACGTGAAAAATTCTGGAATTCTGCTAGGTATAATATTGGATTAAGATTGTTCCAAACTTGGCGACCATGCACTACGAACTCTACATATGCACAAGGTACCGGCTAACCGGAAAGAGTATTTTGACACTAGACCATAATTATGATCGCTTGCTACTTCATGTCAAAGTTCTCTTCCACTGAAAACGTTCCTATTCAAACTGTGCCGTAACCAGAACATTGCCTTTTTATGTTTTTTAATATGAATAATGATTTTTAGTGCCTTAATAGAATGACATTGTTCGTTGTCAACAAAAATAGTCAGCAATGAACTGAGCACTGTGTAGTCAAAAGGCCGCTGCGGCTAGCCGCTAAGTTTTATGCCGGCGGCAAGGCAGCTGATTTAAAAAGTGAAATGTAGACACGTCTATATAGCTGCTGTAAGGTGAGGGATTTAAAATTAGAATTATAATATTATTTGCAATAAATAACGTATATCACATAAGTATATAATTTTCCATTAAATTCAATTTCATTCATTTCACATATCTACATAATTCTAAACATGCCCATTAAAAAACCCAATTCAGCATTCACTGCATTGTGAATAAGAATAAAGAAAAATTTAATTGAAACAACTGGTTTTTGGTTATGGAAGTAATGCAGTCATTCGTATTGAATTTGACGTTTTTTCTTCTCTTTAAAATGTTTTGCAGTCCAATTAGCGTTTTTAATCTCAATATTATAATAAGTTGAAAAAAAGTTTTTCATTTAAATTCTTAATCTGGAAGAGAGGACAATTCCTTGAGATTGAATTGAGGAGATTTATATATTTTACAAGTATACACTTCTTTCAATGAGAAATGGATGCCATAGAAAGCGTGCCCAGCTCAATATTAATAAAATATATTGAGGGCGAAGGATTATCACTATGTTGTATAATCAAAAAGCTATTAAAGCGCTAAGCTTCTGCATAATTAGTTCTAAAATGATATGGGAATGTATTATTACACTGATTAAGAAAGATATCTTCATCCTACTGCGAATTCCACACTGGAATTGAAGGAAACGAACTAAAAGTTGATTTTAGTGAGGAATGAGCTAAGACATACAGGTGACCTAACAAGACATTGCCGATGCCTCTTGAATGGTCACTTAAGAAATCTCGATCTAGTAGAGAAAGAAGAATGTAGGTTTTGTGGAATGAAAGAAGTATCCTCCATCCACATACTTGCGAAATGGCACTACAAAATCCCCGACCACAATCTGGTAGACTACTGGATAAAAAAAGAAAGATTTGCCGAAGTAGCTCAAGTAATAGAAATACTAGAAAATGATAGTAATAATAATAATAATATTATTTTCATCTTCGCTGACAACTATTAGCGATTGCGGTATTGATTATTAGGGTATCCGTATATTCCGAGGCTTACCTCACCATCAAATTTGCTACTCGAAATTTTGCCCAGGAAATTATATTACGACACCTCAGGCTTTGCTTAATGCTATCAGTAATTCAATAGGTAGGTCTAAATTGGCCAAAAGCTTCAAAAAATCCCTCAACATGCTGGCAAACTGTCTCTAATATGGGTGCCGGCACATGGGAGTATGGCAGGTAATGAGATGGCAAACCAGTTGGCTGAAGAAGGTTCTAAAGGAGATTTCATAGGTCGGAACCGTTTTATGGAATCGCAAATTATTACATTTTTTTTTTGGGGGGGCCGAGATGGGAAACTCATGTTTGACTGGGTCCTTAACCAGTACCCAGACAGTGTTGGACTCATCCCCACGGAGATGCCTACCAACCAAACCCACCTCAAACTCGCCGTTACTCCCGCCTTGGAATCACTACCATACTTCAAGACGGGCGGCGGTCCCTCACACACTCTCCTTCATCTTCCTCCTTCTATCACTCCTACCTCTCTCATGCCATAGCGAGTCCTTCTCTTTCCCTTATCATGCTCTCTACTACGCCACTTAACTCCATCTATTCCTCCTCGCCCCTCAACATAATCTCCACCATATTTTCCCAATACACCGCTTCTCCCAGTTTATTCTCTAACTTCTTCAAAACTTTCTCATTCTTCCAGCATCTAAACACATGTCCCACATCATCCTCCACTTCACATCTCTCGCACACTCCAGTTTATCGACCCATGCCCTGTGAGCACCTGCGTCAAGAAGTAGTTCACCCCCCCAAATTTCCGGTCCACCCAATTTCTCCTGCTCCAAATCGCTCCTTTTAGCGCGCCCTCATACTCATCCCACCTTTTCTCCATTTCCTCATCCATCCATTCCTGTACTTCCTCTCTGCTCGCACCACTGCTGCTGCCAGTCCACCCACTGTCCTGTACGCCTGCACCACCCTCAGAAGTATACCTCTCTGCACCCGCAGGAGTGGTCTAACCCTCGCATTCACCCCTGCTTTCTCTCCCCACACTTCCGCGCCATACAACATACTCTGCTCTACCGTCCTACCAATTATCCTCCTTTTCCATTTTCCCGGTCCTTTCACATTACCCATCAATCTTCCCAGCCACGCTGCCCTTACTTTTGCCTTCTGTGCAGCCTTCAACATATGGGTTTTGAAGGATAATTGGCTATCAAACCACACCCCCAGATATTTCACCGCTTCCTCCATCCGAATTTTCTTTCCCTTCACCATCACCCCCACCTCCCTTGCCTTGCTCCGCCCCTTCACCAGTAGCCCCACAGTCTTATCCTCAGCCACTTCCAGTCCACACCGCTCTATCTTCTCCACAATCTTCCCACACATCCTCTCCGCCTTTCTTTCTATCTCCACCTCTCCCTTTGCCGTACATACCAGACAGACATCGTCCGCATACACCGTAATCTCACATCCCTCTCCACATGCTATCCCACGAACTTCATCAAACACACACTTCCAAAGAGTCGGTCCCAGAACCGAGCCCTGGGGCACTCCAATCTCCGTCCCATACCTTCTCCCCCTATAGTGTCCAGTATCGCACGCCCCGTCAGGTAGTCCTCTACTAGATTACTAGCCCCTCCCCTACTCCAAGCTTTGTCAACGCGCTCAACACCACCCGTTTACTGACACTGTTGAACGCGTTCCCCACGTCGAAGAACACAAGCAGGGCCAATTTCTTATTCCTACCATTACCCTGCCTAGCCCTTTGTACCAAGTCCACCACCCTGCCCAGCGCTGAGATGCATGACTTCCCTTCTACAAACCCATGTCGGTTTTTCCTAAAACCCCCATTCCTATCAACTTCCTCCTTAATCCTAACCTTTATTATCCCCTCCATCAATATACCCAATCCACACAGCAGGCTGATGGGCCTCTAGTCCCCCTCCCGTTTCCCATCCCTACCCGTCTTCTTCACAAGGATCACCCTGGCCACCTTCCACCTTTCCGGAGACTCTTCCTCCCTCAGTATCCTGTTAAACCGTTGCAAAAAGTATTCCCCATTGTCATCCAACAGCCTCTTCACCATATCACCTCTCATGCCATCTATCCCTGGGGCTTTCCCTAGCTTAACATTTCTCCACCACTCCTCTATTTCTCCCAATTATTACATAAGAGGGGAATTCGGAAACAGGCTAGTTGAGGATTACCAACTCAAAGAATTTACTGAATAAGGTAGGCAAGGAACTCTCGTCTAGGCTATTGAAACTGGGTAAGAGAAATTTGAAGACATTTACCGACCTGTTGACTGGTCACTGCACCGTGAGGAAGCATTTGCACGAAATGGACAAAGCTAGTGAACTTATGTACAGAAAATGTTAACTTTTCGATGAAACACCTACTCACATACTCTGTGAGAACTTACAAGGACTTAGACGGAAGCCCTTCGGAGACTACTTTGGAAACTACTACTGACAATCCCATGAGGAAGCATCGGTACAAAATGGTCTAAGTTAATGGAGTGGAGTACAAGGACTCAGACGGAAACACTTTGGAGAGGGAGAAATACAACCATTACAACTACTGGAAATCTCTCCAGTTAAATTGGTGGCCTATATAGAAGACATGAAGCTTCTGGAATGGAAGTAGGTAGATAACATGGGTAATGGTACAAAGATTCAGTTCAAGTGCCTGGGCTGTTGAGCACAACCCAAACGTATGAATGAATGACCTCACGTTGGTGTGGTCAAAATTCAATACGGTAACTTTTTTTTCACACCAACTCAATGTATTATAATATTTAAATGCTTTTCACTCAAATACGGACATATAAACATCAAGAAGAAACTTAATAATAATTCGTACGCCTTATCTCATGAAATTTACGGGACATTTTCAAACTGGCAAAACGTTAACCCTTAATTTGCATTGTTCGCAGCGAGACATCAGCAATTTTCTTATACATCGGTTACCACATGTCAAATAAGATTACTGCCAGTCATTCGTGCTTATCATATATTAAAATGTTCTCTGGAAATTCAGGCAAACGAGTGTGTACTTTTTATTTCAACGAAGAAGCTTCATTGGAGGTCATAATTTCGAAAGACAAAATTAAAATAAGAAAAAGTTTAGTGTTATCCCAATTAATTTGTATCAAAATAAATTTACAGACAATTTTATGGTCAATTTTTTTCGGCGGTAAATTTTAAATCGTCCCAGTTTCAATGGTATAATATATAATACCACTGTCAACTTTGCAGAGTATGCTTGGTAATTTAATTTTATCTTAAGATTATTTTAAGCTATTTATATTCACAACGTCACAAAATGTAGTCTAAATTTACTCGGGAATATCAAAACTGGTAAACATCATTAGCAAGAGACTTTTTTAGTTTAAGTATTAAGTTAAAATGGAGCTACTCCTGTTACACGAAATTAAATTATATTTTCCTTTCATACATGTTGAAAACATAAGACTATTTCCGGTGTGTTCGGAGGGGCTGTGACCTGGAACAAGTGTGCGTGCGAATGGATTACGAAAATAGGTTAGGAAAACACTGTTTATATTTACATCCTAATTAGAAACAGGTTATTTGAATATGTGCAGCAAAAATTAAATGTTTTCAGCAAGACAAATATTTTTGTATAAACTGCAACCAGAAGATGCAAAATGGAGAGAGAAATAGTGAGTGTGGGAGTTCCCTTCGTTCTACTGTAAGGTGGAAAATCCTTAATCGCTTGGAACCAAACTGCTTTAGAAATATTGAGATTTTGCATGATAATTTTGGCACATGGTACAGGAATTGATGGTTTTGATATGGTTTTCTTAACATAAACCCAAACTAACCACAGTAGGATGCTCACGAATGATTCAGAAGAGAAAGTTTAAGCGTTTTTTTAACTGGAAGTGATGCAATTTTTGTATTAAGAGTTCAAAAGAGAAATTGTTATAGATTTGGGTATAAGAAAGACTTTGTTAAGATGATGCGAAGGTAAAAAAGGTAAAAATAATAATAATAATTTGACACAAAACATAAAAAAATATGTTGACGGTGTTTAATAATCCAGACATGATCATGGGACATAAAAATAAGTTGATCTATCAACGAATTGCACGGTAAAAATCATATAAAAATAAACTTTCGTTGTAAAAATTGCATAACAAAGTGTTGGAATAAATTCATGTATTGTTCAAACGTTGATTAACGAGTATCAATAATTTCTGAATTTATTCGTTTACAATATAGGAAATAATTATTGGATGGTTATTCAGTTTAATGAAAACTCGAGTATTGAACAGGTAATAAAATAATTCAGTCAGTTAAATTAAAATCCTACTAGCACTTGTACTAACCACTCCACACAATGCTTTTAATTATGCAAAATTTAATTTTATATATATTTAGCAGTAAGTGTGATGACTACATTGCAGCTCAATTATTTCATACGTCAACTGCACGAATGACATTGCGTAGGTGTTGTTTGAAAAAGTTAGTTCAGCACGTGCACAATTTGGGGAAAATTAATCACATCGACATTGCTCCTTATGGTAACTATGTTTTTGACTAATGTCAGATTTAACGTGGCAATACCATTGTTAAATATAATTCGCATTTCAAACTTTAAGAATAAGTTTATTCCTAGCATGGACAATAAAAAGTAGTGATCTGGTGAGCTTTCGTATAACTACTTTTAAAATGAGAAATCGATTCGTTCAGAACTGGTAAAAGTGCATTAAGTGCTTGGAATTTGAATATTTACACCATTAACTACGTTGATTGTTGAAAAATCACTTTTCCGTATCGAGAATTAAATTAATATAACGTAATATTTTTTATTTTAATGATTGTCCACAAAAGCGTTTTGATTTGTGTTGTTTCTGAATTTGAGTTTATACGATACACATTTCTAAACAGACAGAGCAAGGTAACATTACAAATTTATACAATATGTTACAAGTTAAACACCATGTATAATAGTAATACGATAGCCAAGTTGGTCAAACTTTGAATGCAACAGTGACATGAAACAACATGTTACATTAAATAACTGAAACGGAATAATTTATGCTGGATGTATTTGCTACATATTCATAATAGGGATGTCACTTTTGCAGGACCACTTTGGTTAACTGTTACATTAATTTAATTCCATTTCTGGTTTAAAATTACTAACAACAAATTAAATTTCATAAAGCTAGTTCAAAACTTGACCTTAACTATGTTAGTTGTTATGTCAACAGTAGATTATTCCTATTTTCCAATGACATGTCTCTAGCCGAAAGTCAGTATAGTAGAAGCTTTCGAGAAATAAATGATTAATACATTCCATCTAGTTAGTGTGCATTGAAATTGAAATTCAGAAAATAGATATTCAAAACCAAATAATGCTCTCAGCAGTAGAAAATTCTGAAGAAAAGGTCGGTCTGGTAGGTGTAGCAAAGATGTAGTTGCGAATATATTAAAATCCAACAAATCTAATCTCTAAAACCCCAGTTCATTCAAATGTACCCATGTACCAGAAATGTTCGAGAATATCTACTGCAGACTTTTAATGGACGAGTATTAAGAAAATTTGTGGAATTTGCTTGGCCTGCAAGATCTCCATACTGATAATTATTGATAATTTGAAAAGAACAATTCAGGAAGCATGTAACGATATTACTCCGGCTGTTCTTATTAGACATGTATTAGAAGCATTTCCTAAAAACACAATTAAATAAATAAAGTAATTCTAATTAAGTATTTTTTGTCTATTTCAAATAATTCTTAAAGATAAAGTCAAAGTTTATCAATTTTACATTAAATATTTTGAGAACAATTTGTAAAAATAACATAATTTTTTCAAGTAGTACGCATATTAAAACAGTTTTCTATTTCGAACAACTTTTCATGATTAGAGTTTTCGATATTGTAAAACATGAAGGTACTTTACTCTTGTATCAAATTCATTTTTTTTGACGAGTTAAAAAATTGACATCTGACATTTGCGTTTCACTGTATGGGCCATGCATAACACTACAAATAAAAAAGTTTCCCATATGTTGGCAACATATTCAGATATATTGTATGCGAGTATTATATAGATTAAAATTGAAGTTTTAGGAATATATGATGGTTTGTATTTTACATATAACCAATAAATAGTTTTCAAGCCTCTACTTTTAAATTTTGTATGGTGCGTTGTAGCCATTTAGGTAGGGGATACAAATATATTAGAAACAGTCAGTGTACTTATCCTACTCATTTTTTAGTATCTATTTATTTCATTATAACCTCTTATATAAAATTGTGGAAGAAATTTTAAGCTGTATTGTGTGAATTATATAGAATTTTATGGAATTTTACCAACTCTTCGAGAAGTAAATGAAATGTGTTTTGTTACACCTTGTACCATGTACTTAAAAGGTATTTAAATTGTCTGATTTTAATAAAAGATTATAATTGCATGAAGTAGATCGACAGTTAATACTATTAAAGTATTAAAAGCATCCTTAATGAGTTAATTATTTTACTCATCATCATTCCACTTTCAGATTAGTCTACCTGATCAAGGATTTTAAGTGAATTTGTCTGACATATTCTCACTACCTCCAAATACCATGAACATAAGCACAGTTTGATCTTAGAATTTGTTCGACAGTTGTTGAAAAAATAATAATTTTAATGTAAGAAAGTTTTGGGGCGTTTTTTACTTTTATAACAAAAAGCATATTTTTCGAAACCATTATTCAATATAAAAAAATATTGATTAGTTACATTCGATATCAAACATAAGAATCAGCTAGATACATTAACATTAGCTATGTAAATATTTTTTTTTCTGGCAGTAGCATTCCAATATTTGCTTTTTTATGTTTTTGAGGTTAATAGTGGTTTTTTCAGAAATACCAATGCCATCAACACCCCCGAGGGCAACTGAGATGAAAAGTAATTCAAACAAAGAAAGTAAGTAGAATTATGTAAAAAACATTTTATTTATTTTTTTCGTTCATGTTAAAAACCAATATTAATAATGCAGATTTACTGTGGAAAGCTTACTTTTCTCAGTATTTTCATGGTAAATGTATTCACCAGTTTTCAAGAAATAACCCTGAATACTTGTGGGTAGAGAAGGGTGGTTTTTTCCTTTATCCTTATGGTGTTATCGACGCCTGTGCATGTGTGTCGTGACTTTTCCGAGGGGTAGTGAGAGGGTGACTGTTATGTTTCCATTATTCGCTATTCTTATGACACCATCGTCTGCCCAAGTAAAAAAATTTCGGAATTTTATTAAAGACTTAATAAGAAAATTTTAATTGTACTTTTCGGAATCTAAGAGGTCAAATTAATGGATTTCCATGCATAAAAAGACCTTAGTTCCGATTTTGATAATTTGAAAATTCGATTAATAATCGTAGAGGAAATAATAAAAGCAATTTTGAGCGTTTGACAGCACCCCTGTAGGATCTATGTGCAGGGCTGCGGCAAATCATGGAATAGAGCCAATGATCACTCACTGGCTTGGGGCCATATGTTGTGCAACCGTAAAGTAGAGGCCACATGGAAAGACCATGTGGCGAAAGTGATCGTCGTTTGTGGAACCTAGTAATTGACGAACTAATAACCCTTTTAAACGATGAGGGCCTTCTAACGATTGGGTATGTCGATGATACCGTCGTCTTTGTTGTTGGAAGGCACATTACCGTTCTCAGGGACCTCATGCAAAGGGTTCTGAATAGGGTACATGGATGGTGTAACGAACAAGGACTTGCAGTAAATGCTGCCAAGGCTGAGATAGTTGCTTTCACCAAGAAAAGAGGTACAAGACCTGAGGGTCTACATATGTCTTGGTGGAGTACCACTACCGGTGGTTGAACAGGTGAAGTATATAGGATTGATCCTTGATAAATCACTGACATGGAAGGCTCATCTTGATACGTATGAAATACGTATTGGGCCTGTAGGAGAGCCATTGGTCCGAAGTGGGGACAGACTCCCAAAACGATCATATGGTTCTATAGAGTGATCATGCTGCCTATGCTCACATATGCGGCTCTGGTCTGGTGGCCGAGGGTAACCTTGGTCACGGCTAGATCGCAACTGACACGCCTTCAAAGGGTGGTCAGTCTGGGGGTAACTGGCTGCATGAGGACTACACCAACTGCTGCGATGGAAATGACCCTTGGTCTTCGGCCTCTTCACCATGTGAACGAGGCTGAGGTGGGGAGGTCTTTCCTGCGCTTGAAGCGTCTGGGATACGTGCAAAGAGGGGAAGAGTGCAGACACGTCAAGAAGCTCCGACTCCTGGAAGATATCCCAGTTCTGGCTCGAGCGGCTGACGAATGCTTGCGCAAGTACTACTTCGCAACCCCGTACAGGGCTATGATCCGGGACAGGGAATCCTGGGGAAAAGAGACGAATACACAGCCTCATGGGACCGTCTGGTTCACAGATGGCTCATGCTCTGGTGACAGAGCAGGGGCTGGAATTTACTCTAGGAACCCAAGGACACAAATCTGTGTACCATTGTGTGATGGTGTATCTGCATATCAAGCCGAGATATACGCTATCTTGAAATGTGCGCAGATAAACCTAGACAGAGGTTATGTGGATCGACGCATAACCATATACACCGACAGTCAGGCAGCAATTAAAGCCCTGAGTGGATATACCATCAATTCAGGACTTGCTGACGAATGTCGAGAACGACTTGCTGATCTTGCAAGTCGGAACGCAGTGCGGCTAGAATGGATTCCGGCCCACTCTGGTTTTGAAGGCCACGAAATGGCGGATGCACTGGCTGCGGAAGGGGCGGCAGCTCCTTTCTGCGGCCTGGGCCCGACCCTCGGCCTAACAAAACAAACAATACGAAAGGAGACGAGGAAGTGGCTGAGGAACCAGCACCTCGCTCTGCAGGGTCCTAGACAATCCAAATTTCTACTGAAGGGATGGACTGATGGACAGGCTGAGGCAGCTATTGAACTACCAAGGAGTAGGTTGGGGAAGATAGCAGGACTCCTATCAGGGCACTGCTGTGTGAGGAAGCACCTCTACAACCTAGGAGTGGAGGAAAGTTTCCTATGTAGAGGTTGCGGCATGACTGACGAAACGTCACTCCATGCTCTCTTAGAGTGTCCACACTGGGCTGTATTACGCAGGCGAATCTTCGGAGTCCCTGTCATGGCCCCTGGAGACACAAGTAGGCATCCACTGAAAAAGGTTGTGGCCTTTATTGAAGGACTCGGTTTCATAGATGTCTAGGTAGCAGGAATGGTACAATGGGCCTGCCAGTAGCCTCAGTACCGGAACCTTGACTTTAGTTTGGCTAGGTCAAGGCTTCCCTGCACATTAAAACCCCTTACTGCATGAATTTTTTGTTTTTCATGAAAAAAATGCTCTTGGTGGGAAAAAATATCAGGATTACCGTGAAAATATTAAAAAAATTCTTTATTCACTATTTTTTTGTTTTTTGTATTTTTTTTGGGTCAGATATGGAACAATATGCAGTAATGTAAACAACAAAACGTCAAAAATAATATAAGTGTAAAAATAATATAAATCAACGAAAACTTATTCAGTATGGAACTTATAAAAGCAGTTTCTGTCTTTGTTCAAACAAAGAAAAACACCACATTTTTCACATTCTATGTAAGACTTTCCACCACATGAATATTTGCATCTTTGCCGATTATCCCACCATATTGGAAGATGGCCATATTGATCTCTTCTAACCTCTTGGATGGGAAAATCTGATGTTGGGCCCCTTTTTTTCTTGTTTTGCAAGGTATCCATGACTCCAGTAGGACGGCCTCTTTTCTTTGTTAGGTTGGTTTTATTTAATTTACACAGAGGTAAATCTTTGAACTCGTTTTCACTTCTTCTCCAAAGTATCCATGCATTGACAACCATCAAATCAATAATATGAAAAAATATCCTCATGTACCATTTTTTTGATCTCAGTTTGATCCTATAGTATCCCAGCATGGAATCCAAGAGGTCTACTCCTCCCATATATTTGTTGTAAATTGTTACAGCCTTTGGACATGGAACCGTTATATGTTTGTTATCCTTTTTTGAAAATCGTCGAACCTCAACTGTTGGTGTACTGGCGGCATATGTAGACAACATATTTACCAATTTGTTGTCATACCATGAAACAACAGATATTTGTGTGCCGTCAATTGTGGCGACTTTCTCCAGCATTGCTCCTCGGCCATGCTTTTTAAGTTCACTCTCCTTTGGCATATTGCTGTTTGGCACTCTGTTTATTCTAACCGTTCCAAGAAGTAACATACCGTTTTGCGCTAAGTAAATTTGAAGTGAGACGCTGTTGAACCAATTATCAAAAAATAGTTTGTGATTTATGTGCCTTGGAACAGTTTGTGTTAGCCGAAGAACTACGTTTGAACTCATTCCCAGATCAGGAAAACCATTGGGAAGAATATTGGTTTGAGTTCCTGAAAAAATTTCATAATCGTACGAAAATCCGCTGACACCACTAAGAACAAACGCCTTATATCCCCATTTGAGTGGGGATATATGGACGAACGCGCTTTAGTAGGAATAATCTGCTCGTCAATAGCCAAATACTCTTCTTTTGGAACTTTGAGCAGTTGCTCCCTTAGTTTACTTAGTACCGGTCGAATTTTGAAGAGTTTATCATGCCCAGGATTGCCGGCTGCAACAGCGTCATCATTATTCGCAAAATGCAAAATCGTTTTATTTCTTCCCATCTGTTGCATGACATAACATCTGAGATCAAGCGGTGGTTCAGGTTCAGGTTCCAATAACTTCTAGAGTTAGGTAATTGCACTATTGACATATAAATGCAGGTCCCTATGAATTGTTCTAGCTCCTTTTCCGTAAGGTCTAAAGGTTTTTGTGGCCTTGTTTGTGTTGAATATAATACACTTTGGTATACAATATCCAACATCATCTCCTTTGTTAGAAAAAATTTGAAAAATTCATAAGAAGACATTTTTAAATTCAGGTGGCAGTATATCAGGAGAACCAAGGAATTGTAGGTCTTCATCCCACGTGACTAAATTACCTCGCTTCCAAGTAGGATGATTCTTGTTTGTATTCTTCTTCAGTTTACGCAACCGTTGGAGCAGAGGTAGATCGTCGTCGTCATCGGAACTGTCTTCTAAATCCGTTTCTAAGATAATATCTGATTGATTTCCGTCCATATCATTTTCGTCTTCGTCGTCAGACTCTGGAGCTAATATTACAGGAGGTTCCCCATCGTCCAACAGTCTCTCATCCTCACTTCCATCCGGTAAATCCATACATTTGCCATAAAATATTTTTGGATCCATTTTCTGAAATAAAGAAATAAAATATAAAGTCCGGAATGCATATTGTGCCATATATGTCCACGAGAGTTTTGGCGAAAGTGCATATTGTTCCAAATATGGCACAACAATATTTATCATCAAAAACAGCAAAAAAATAAAAAATTATATGGGTATACTTACAATAACTCCTTCTAGAGGCACTAAACTTCACGTGGATATTTTTTTTTGAATTAAAATCTGCGACAAAACATGGGATGATCGTGGTTCAAATTTCGTAAAAACAAACAACACCTGTTCACACGGCGGCCATGTACAAATTTTTATGAAACTTCACCAAGCTGCCTAGAGATGTCGCTACACTACCAGATTTATGAAATCTGGTTCATATATGACCACCTATTCAAAAATAGTTCGGTATGTTGCTTTATTTATAAGAGTTATGTGTGAAAATATTAATTGTGCCAAATATGACCCATGATGCGGTAAGGGGTTAAGTAGTAGTAGTAGTAGTAGGGAAGCAAGAGGAAATAATGACTATTAGATATTTTAGCGAAGTCGGCGTAAGAATGCTCCCAATTGGTTCTAATTTGTTTCCTATAAAAGGCCTGACAAAACAATAAGTTTGGTACACGTCATCCTTTTGTAGGCTCTCTTGGCTTCCAAGTGAACGTACTCATTTCCTTCTGAACCAAAGTGCCCTTTCACCCAAATAAACACAGGATTTCAATTCGCTTAATGATTTTTTAATTTCTTAAATTGTATCTGCTCTCTAATACTCGATTGGAGAACCTTCTATAGCATGTATTACTGACTTGGAGTCACACATATTAACAGCTGAAAAGAGTGGTGATTGGAATTTTCTTAGTGTTCGCTATTCTTATCACATTAACTACGTTTGTTCTGATTGCTTGGGTTTTATAGTTTGAGTGCGAGGGTTTTTAAGGGTGGTTTAATTATTTCAACATTATCCTTATGGTGTTACTATCTAACGAGCCGACGCCGTTCACGCGAACACAATACATAGTTCGTAATAGGTCGAAACCTTCACAGCGTATTGTGCACGCTAAGGAAAAACTGGATTTAAATGTGCTATTAATTGACAGTCGCATATTCGGTATCCGTTATCCGGCTATCTGCTGCCATCTAATAACCTTTTTTAAATGTAAATTTCATATAATGTTTATTTTGTGCAAAGCCCATATATATCTATTCGAAAATGTATGATAATTTGGAGTTCAAATGAAGATATTTGGTAAATTCATATTGTCAATATATTTTAAAATAATATGCGAAAGATATTGTTCGTACTCTCCTATCGTTTCTCAATAAGGAGATATTTGAAGAAACTTCTAGAACATTAAAAATTGTTTGTCATGTTTTTCCAGTGCAAATTCGTCTTTGTCAAAAGTAAGGTAGTTAAGGTGAAGGCAACAAAAAGTACTGTTTCAGAGTGTTCTGAATATCACCACTGAGAATACGGTGTATAGTCTGCCTTACTCCGAACTTTGCCCATTCCGGTGGTGCGTTATTGTAAAGCCAAAACGTCTTCTTTCTTTGCCAAAAGCATTTATCACCCAACTACATAGTAAACCATTGCGGGCCATTTCTGCAAAATATGTTGTTGGCTTTCCGAGACCGCTTCGCACCACTACACCCGTTTAAAGTGCTAACTTTCCAAAGTTTCTCAACTCACGAACACAGAATATAATTACCTTGTTTGAATAATTTGGATTTACAATATATTTATTTGGAAAACTGAGTTTGTTTATCCTAATTTTATTCAGTCTAGAAACTTGGGACGTACTTAGAATACTTGGTAACTTCTACACGACAGGGGAGGAAAAATTTGAAAGTGAAATGTTTAAAGCAACATGTTGCGTTTTTTTAACAGACGAATTATTAAATATAACGAGCTACTTTCTCAACGCTCAAAATTATATTCTTTCATTTTTTTTCAATAACTATATCAAAACATCCACATCCCAGTATGTCACCAGCTCATATCAAAATTTTTATCTCAAACAGCATCTACTATCGTTCTCAGTCTTTCTCTAATTTTTCAACGCTTCTATTATTATTTGGCCATCTTGTGATCTGCCATTTAAGCTTAATTTCTGTTAGACATCGACTGAACTTTTCGCTTTCTAGGTTATTTTTCCAACAGTATGCAATAATTTAATATATTTTATCTTCTCAAAATCTGCCATTTGTTTTCCTTTATTTTATTCTATAATCGGGAAATGTATCTATTTTAACTACAGAAACAACAAGAAAGTGCAGTTTTTTATGGAAAATTTATTTTTTCTACAATCACATTGAAAAGTAGGCTTTTTTGCTTGCCATTTACAACGAAAAGTTGACGTTTCTTGAGGAGAGTTACTTTACGCTCGCCGAGCGTAAAAAATTGCAAAACGCTCGTTGCCCATAACAACCGATACTACAAACATAATTGTATTGACAGTGACAGTGACAGTGGCAGTGACAGTGACATCATAGAGCAACCTGCCTAGGGAGTGTTTTTGCCTTCTGAAAATCTTCTACAATCTAATAAATCGCTGCTTTGTTAAGTTTTTAATTTTTTAAATATTTAATTATTGTGATTGCGATTAACGCGCTTTGCTTCGCGTCGCGCGTTAACCCTTGCTTACGAACAATAATTCCTCACTTTTCGCTCTCATAGTACATAAATAACTATTTCATTATAAATGTTTATTTTGAATGTTCTGAAAAAGGTAAATATGATTTATTTTTTAAATGGAACACCCTATACAAAACCTAGGTTATTCTTTCTTTTCCTGCTCTGTATAATATAAAATTGGATAGTAGAAGACGTATGTAATTTATCAATTGCTTAAAATAACTAAGAGCCTCCCTAAACGAATTCATAATCGTCTTTTGTTATTTTTATCAATAATAATCAGATGTAAAGCGATTATAATTGAAGAAAGAAAGAGTGAGGAAATCGACATTAATTCATACTCCTAACAAATTGTCTATAAACTCGAATCTCTACGCTTCATAGTGATTAACCCCATGTAAGAGAGTTTAGGTAAATGTGAATAATCTCAGTAAGGATTTGACAGTCGTTAGAAAGCTGTCTTGAATATAATGAGACCCTAATTTAGTACGGTGCTTGATTTTATGTTTAAGTTACTACTATTACTTTATGTCGTTGATATTTCTCGTGAGATTAACCTAAGCTGTCTTCCAATACTGACATTATTTGGAAGTATCTAATTATTAGGCACAAAACGTATTTATTAAAATATTTATATAACAAAAATAAAAAATGTAGAAAGAAAAGACCATAAGACCAAGCATATAAACAAAAATGATTTGTTTTGGTTTAGTAAAGAAATTGGAGCTAGGAATTATCATTAATCTGATCAACTTGTACCGAAATATATAATAAACAAGTTTTTTTTTTATTCAACATACTGCATCAACCACTAGGGTTTTTGGCAGTTCAGTACATATATCAGTTACATTTACAGTTACATATATCAGTTACATTATGATTATAAATTGTACATGTTGATGGCTTTGGAGAATTTCAAGGAATCGTTGATTTGGTCTCCGAGAGCTAACTGTAAGGAGTTGGGGATCGTATGTTGTCTTCGTTGGATTGCAAACAGGGGGCATTCTAGGATAATATGATTAACATATTTGGGAGCATTGAGGTGAGTCTTCTTTATTTAGTATGAATTTGTGCGTTGAGGCTGTGTGTCCAATCCTTAATCGGGTAGCTTTAATTTGTTCAGCTCTTGTAGTCGGTAGGGACGGGGTTTCTCTCACATTTGTCACTACTTCATGCATTTTGTTATGGTTCTGAAGGTTCCATTTATGTTGCCACTTATCTACAACAAAGCTCCTGACAGTTGCTTTGTGGTCTTGGTGTGATATCAGCTCCAATTTTGGGGTATGACTGTTGCTGACTGATTCTTGAGCTGTGATATCGGCGTCTTCGTTACCCTTTATACCGGAGTGTGATGGTACCCATAAGAAGGATATATTCCTATTATCGGACTGGAGTTTGAAAAGTTGGTTCTTGATTCTTAGAATGACTTCGTGGTTTGAGTAGACGGATTTTAAACTTTGCACGGCACTTAGAGAGTCGGTAATAAACAAAATGTTTTTATTGTTGGGCACAGGCAATTTTAAGAAATGTAATATAGCTGAAAGTTCTCCAGTGAATATGCTGCTGACATCTGGTAGCCGTAGGTTATATTTTAAGTCACCGGAAATAACTGCTGCTCCCACGCCTCTTGTGGATTTGGATGCATCTGATGCATGTGATGTTGTTGATAATCATTCAGTATTCTTAAGAAATGGGATTGGATCGTTACAGTCTTCAGGGAATATTTGTAAGGAAGTGTTTATAGAGGTGATATTAATGATCCATGGTGGGTTATTATAAGTGATAGGGAGTGATTTGTGAAATTGTTGAAGGTCAAAGCCGGTATCTTCAAACTTTTTGTGGAGTGGTAGATATTTTTTATTTGCGTAAATGGTTGGTGGATTCGAAAAAAGAGAATTGTATGCAGGATTATGTCTATTTGCTGATATTCTGGGGGCGTAGGAGAGAAGAAGGTACTTACGTCTTAGGTCTAATGGCATAACTTTTGAAATTACTTGCAAACTAGAGCATGGGCTTGTTCGGTAGGCACCAGTTGCTAATCTCAGGGCATGATTTTGAAGTCTTTCAAGGTTTTGTATTTGGGTTTTAGTGCTTGGATCGTATATTAACGCGCCATAATCTAATTTACTTCTAAACAGGGAATTGTGTATTCTTAAAAGTGTTATTGTATCAGACCCTCATTTATTGTTAGATAAATATTTTATCAAATTAAGTCCAGGTTGTGAGTTAATGCGGATCCTGCGAATATGTTTATGCCACTTTAGTTGTAGATCGAAGGTGAGCCCTAGAAATCTTGAGGATTGACTGAATTTTATATCATTGTTATTAATTGTTAGAGAAAGAGGTCTAGTAGCTTTTTTAGTATCGAAAATCATATAGTTTGTCTTATCTTTTGAGAATGTAAGACCTGTTCTGAAGGACCATATTTCCAATTTATGTAATGTTGCTTGTAAAATGGTTGTAGCAGTATTTAGGTTTTTTGTTTTTATGTAGAGCACAAGATCGTCGGCGTATAATAAGGCTTTTATTAGTAGATTGATATTTTGAGTTATTTTATCGATAATCTTTTCTTTCCCACGAAAACTTGTTTATTTGGCTAAAATATGAAAATAAACCGATTGATATCTAAATTCGGTTTGTTTGAATGTTTTTGCCCCAAATAAACAAGTTTGAGTGATGAAAATAAAAAATTATGTGATAAAATTTGAAGAGCGAGTTGTATTTGGGAAGATTCTTTTTTTCTTCAATTGTGGAGTGAAATTTTATATTAAATGTTCAATATTCTCTTGAGTGATGGCACTGAATCGGTTTGTGTTCTTTTTTCAATAAACTTCGAAGAGCTCTTAGTTGTCAATAATGACAAATTCAAAGTAAAATTTTGACGTTTCAATGTAAACAAGGTATTATCGATGAGGAAGCAGAATTATCAGTATAATACCGAATGATTGGCAAGAATAATGTATTGCTATTGGTTAAAACCACCAAAATGTCAGATTTTGACAAGTGAAAAAAATTATCATGGTAGTTTCAATACATGAGTCAGCAGATATGAGCTTATCTACAGGTTGCGAAAAGTCTTATCGCGACACGATTCACACAAGTACGACAAGGAAAATATGAGAAAAACTACTTGAAAGAGAGAGACGAATAATTTTAGGCAGTCAGCGTTGGGCGTGTCAGATTGACTATCCCCACTATGGGAGTAGGTTATATTCACAGGAATTGTGCGATTTTCAAATTAATGCAACAATAAACAAATTAACTATTGCATCATCCGAATGATCTCCAAAATACCATTTTATAATTTGCACTTTTTCGCAGGTTAAGTATGTTATTGCAGGCATTGTAAATAATTTATTTTCAAATACAATGGCATGCGCTACCAACGTGATCAACATTTGTAGCGAAAAGATAAAGGAATAAAAGTTTAAATGTGAATTCTCTGTAAAGGACACTGTTGCCGGATAAAAGTGTTTAGTTTTACCTAATAGTGCATGAGCTCGAAAAATAACGAACGAAAGTAACGGGACAAATTCATCTGCGCTTATGGCACCAGCGGTTAAAATAGGAGGGCACTGAGCACTGGACGTTTTTGGTAGAAGGAACTGAACACACATTACTGACTGCACACAATTATTCTTCTCTCTCTTTCAAGTAGTTTTTCTCATATTTTCCCTGTGGTACTTGTGTAAATCGTATGTCGCGATAAGACTTTTCGCAACCTGTATAAGTCAGGTATAGGTTTATTCAGAAAAAAAACATTGAATTTATCGTTTTTTGGAGACCAATCTACTAAGAAAAATTTTACAATGCCATAACCGAGAATAATCAAAGTAAAAGTACCTTCAGTCAACCAAGAGTGATTCATACCATTTTGCCATGGATCTGAGTTAATAGCTCCAAACTATAGGAAAAAAACGAAACTTTGCATACCTACCACTTGGAATAAAGTGAGTATCTACCTGAAATTTTAATTGAGAACTCTTGAAAATTACACAGAAACTCTTCAATAATACTTTAACCTGTAAAGTTTCCATTTTATAATCCATCAAAGTAAGGGTAGTGAAGACTTCCAAAAATCAAATTGTAAAACCAAAAAGTACTGCTCTGTACCTTCTAGCTAATTAAATCATCATCCAGTTTTGTGAGAATAATTTAATTCCATTCCTAAATAAATGAAAGTATTTTGTTCATTTCATTAACCATTAGAATAGAACAAAGTTGAGAATATTCAGAAAGAGATTAGCAGATCTTCAAAATATAATAGGTACATGAAAAATAAGTATCCAGAACGTTTCTCAAAGGTGGTTATCGGAATGCATAAATAAGAATTGTATTTTGCTGATATTATAATCAATGGGCTCATTTACATATATATTTTTTTTTCCATTAGGAAGAGCACATCATTTTGAGGCTCTGTGCAAAAAATTAGAGATCAGCGAGACTCCTAAGTCGCCTAAAAAAAATTATAATCATTAAACAGCGCTCCTCTCCGAATTTCAGGCGCGACGTCATCGCATATGAAATCTCTTGTTGAGAGAACGGACACCGCGCCGATCGGTTTTCGGTTAGATGACTACTTCGCTAGTAACAGTAGGTATTTTGCTAGCTTATATGCTTATTATTCATTATACATTTTAGCAAACTCTAAACAGTGTTATGTTTGTGAAATAAGAACGTTTAGAAATAATTTAAACTATTCGACACAATAGACCAAAGCCAGAGTAAAAACCGCTATAAATATTGTGCGGATCCAGAATGTAAAAGTACTACGATTAAAACATCTAACAAAACATTTATTTCTATTAAGAAGGAAGCAAAAAAACGGAAGCGATGACAGAAAACCATAAAAAGACTCAAAGCATTCACTGATAAGTCAACATACTTTGTTTGTGTATTTTTAGGATTTCATTTTTCTTCAATAAGAATTGTTATAAATTATATTATAAAATACGTTGTGAATCCATATAGAGAGGGTTATTGAAAACCACACGCTTGTATTAATCTAGTTTTTTTTAAATATGTAGATGATATTGTTCTTATAGCTTGTGGTGTTATTAATGTTCAAAATTATTCAATAAAATAATGGGTCAGTTCTTCACAAATTAAATTTTATTAAATAGGTACTGCTTTTTTCCAAAAAACAGGTAATCTTTTTCAGTAGATCATCAACAAAACTGGCGTATATTATTTTAAAAAAATTATTTTATTTGATTCAAAGTCCGGATCAGCTCTAACAAATATCGCTTTTTTTACCAGTGAGGTGCTTGTGCATTTGGATCTGATGTAAACATTTGGAACTATTATTACCTGCTCCATCAAAATAAGTTTTCTTGTTCTTTTCAACATTGGTGATTTAATTTCCACTACATATTAATCATAAATAGCATTTGGAGAAGCTCCTTCAATTGGGCAGTCTGCATTTAAAAAAATTGCAATTTTTTACTGAGTAACCTATAGCGTTATCTCCGTAACTTTGTCCACCAGACCAGGAATAGAATAAAACATCTGGAATCACCCTGTATATCATTTGAGAGAGCATGTATTTATGAAAATATTGACATTTTTAATCATTCTGGCCGGAAAACAGCCAAAAACGATGTGTCACATAGTATAAAATTATAATTTAATAAACTAGTGTTTTTGATTAAAAAAACTTCATAATCATTAGCAAGTCCAATTCTGGAAGATTTAATGAGTCTGCTTTTTTAAAATTAGGTCCACACATTTTATTTTATTCACACAAAATTTTGTGGGTAATTCAAAATAAATAAATTCTACGCGAGGCACGTCAGAAGCGTAATGTTTGTACACATTAACTTTCATATGTGGTGACGTCACAGTCATAGTCTTCGCCCCGCTACGGTATGCTTGTTTAATTGGTTGTATTAGGAGAACGACATTTTCTATTGACATGAAATTTTCAGAATCATATTTTTATCCCTAGTACTTTGTTTTACGACAGTAAAACATGATTTCAAATTTTAGCCCATTGTATACGTACACTTCAGCCGAATATCTTATTGTATTTTTGCCCGTCCAACTTTTTACCCTGCACGAGTTTTTACAAGTGTAGGTCCTGTGGTTCGCCTGAGAGCGACTTTCTTTACTTTCAAATGTGTCGTATATGCATCGTCTTGATTTTCTTTAATCATAATCAGCATGTGATGTTCCCATTGATAGTTCTAATTTGCTCGGGTTTTCCTATACTGGTGGATGAAACCTGTAATAATTCCTATGTGATTTCAGCTCAGGCTGAACATTTCCTCTATACGTATCAATCATGGTTTTGTTTTGACATATTTACCTATCAATTTCCTATGCTGCTCCCTGATCCAGTTTTTTCTGTTCTAGCTCAGGCTATGTCCTCAGTCTATCTGTAAGTTCGTCTGCTTTTTCACTGCACATGATAGTCTAGTGACTGAGTTCTTTGTCAATCTATTCCTTCTTGTTTGTAATCGACACCTCAAATGAAATATTGTTTGGTCATGCAATCTGTTTTCATACTTAGCCCGCCCTTTGGCAAAACACAGCTATATACCCGGATCTAGCAAGCATAGGTGTGCCTACAGGGGGGCCATGGCCCACCCTAATCGGTTCACCCCAATTCCTCAAAAGATCAATCTATTGAAAACATTTTATGAGGAAGCATTTTTTAATTCTTAAAATGAATTGCGAGAAATTGAAGGGCGGCAATATGCAAAAGCAATTCGCCCCCCCCTAAAAAAAGTCTGCGCATGCCTATGCTAGCAAGTTTCCCATTTTATGGATACCTATAGTCTTAACTCTCTTTGTATTATAAAGTAAAAGGGAGATAGGTACCTTACTTGGAAGAATAATTGGAGTTTCTTCAGTTGAATCGTATTCAAATTTTCATACAAACTGATAATATGTTAATAAACGAATGATTGAATAATATTTTACTTAAAATCAATGTACAGTTTGGCAAATTCACACATACAGTGTTAAAAGCAGCGATATGACATTATTTGTGATGGAAAATTAAAGAATATGGTATTAGGTTTCCACTAGCAATGTGTACTGGAATACTTTTTGTAGGGTTATTACAAAATATGCCAGTCCTTATGGTCAATATTTATCGACCTAAAACTAAATTTCAGGAAATCATTTTTAACTGAACATATCCCAGTATATGATCAAATTTAAATTGAAGCGGTCAACGAAATTTCACAATTGTTTACAACCTAATTATTGATGTAGGTACAATCCATAGCAATTGTTAGCACATTGCCATTTTATTCGTTTAAATAATTAAACATTTTTTCATCATGAAGACCGTTGGGATGGTGTAATTTTTGTGACATCTGTCAATTGTTTTCGTTGCGTTTAATTCGTTAAAATTTTGTTTTGCAATTACTTGGTATTCTAAATTTACACATAATACATGACATAGATATTACACCTGATATTATTCAATGTATAGTGTGTGGGAAAAAGTAACAAAAAAGCTAAAGCTAATGCAAGCGGTGATATAATTTTGGCAATTCCAATTAAAAACCCAAAGGACGAATATCTGCGTCGACTTCAAAAAGATTATGTCGCTCATCATTCCGACTGAATGCGAAAAATTATGCATCGCCAAACATTGTTTTCATTGAAGATAAAACGGACCGGTTAATATCTTCGTTAGAAGATAAAACAACGACGCGAGTGTCTTTAATTAAAAATAAAATGTGCTCAGCAGTTTGATCTGTGAAAGATAAATAGACGGCAAGATTTATTCAACACAATTTAAATTAATAATTTTATTGGTTTTACAGTTAGAAGCTCCAGTTAGCTAACAAATAATCGTGAAAATATATAAAAAAAAGTTTTGTATAGGATTTTAACGATAAAAAGACGATGATGTCATTTTCAGTTACTTTCCTGCTTATAAGAATAAATATTAATATACCAACCGTAAATACTATTTATCCTCAACAGCCAGGGCAATTTACAGCTAACGGGTGGGCAAAACTACAAGACGTTGTCAGATCAACTGGTAAAATAACCCAGTTTGTTTTGACGTTTATTTAGGCAAATCTGCAGTGTATAGTTAATAAAATGCCGAAGCAGCTGAACAGTAAATGCCAAGAGATGGTAACATATTTTGAACGAGAATGCCGAGATGGGAGCCCGCTTCTCCCGCTTACTGCTCTAAGATACGTAGGTGTATTCGCTATTTGTATTCAATATTATTAATATTATTGTTACATATTTAAATGTAAATGATTGAATGTTAGGTTAAGTTGATTAAACTTGATATATTATCAATAACATCAGATTTACTTTTCTAGTTTTCGTTAAGTAAAAAAAACTACAGCTTGGCAACATTACAATATTTTGTTTTGCAACGTCATGGTCTTTTTATCGTAAATGAACTATATTATTTCAAAATACCCTGATTTCAAATTAAACGAAATATTCACTTTATTATTCCACAGCCTACATCGTAGGATTATGGAACTAGCGATCTGATCCAGCTTCCTTTCCCAGTTTTTATTAAATAAAATCACAAACTACTGCTATTCAATTGTTTCTGCTTTAATAAAAATAAAATGTGTAGGTCACTAAGCCCCTTTTAGACGTAAATTCTAAATCACAGAGTCAGTATGCAAGATTCGGAATCACATGAAGATTATTGCAGTGGTCTGTTAGAAAACTGAAGACGCATTTTTCAGTACGTGTGCAGTCCCACACACTTCCATACAACCTAGTTGTTATTTATTGCAATAGAGTACACGCATATTTCATATTTTGCTTAGATATTAATTTGTAATAATAGATCATGCACTTATATCGGGAAAATGGCTGAAAATAATAGAAGATACTCGCTCATTTAGAGGGGCAAATGCAGACTCTGACCATTTTCTAGTAGTGGTAAAAATGAAAATGAAGATATTACGGAACTTTGCAAGGGAGAAGAAATTAAAACATTGGAACATTGAAAAGCTAGAGGAAGAGACCACGAAACAAAAATACATACAAGGATTAAGAGAAAACCTAGTGGAAGGAGCAGACCAAAACATAGAGCAAAAATGGGAATGCATAAAAAATAGTATGGCAAGAACAGCAGATGAAATATTAGGAACAAAAGAGAAAAAACAAAGTAAAGATTGGTACGATGAAGAATGTGAGAAGAAAAAAGAGAAAAAAGATCAAGCACGGGCGAAATGGCTTATTACAGGAAGAGAGGTAGAATTGGCAGAATACAAGGAAAAAAAGAAAGAGTCTGACAAATGTTGCATGACAAAAAAATCAGAGTGGGTAAAGAAAAGGATGTTGGATATAGAGCAGGACAGCAAAGATAACAAAAGATTATTTAACCTTATAAAAAAAAAGTAAAAAGAAGACAGAAACGGCTAGAATAAATAAAACGCAATGGGAAACGTACTATAAATGACAGTTTAAGGGGGATAGGGTTACAGAAGCAAACTATGAGGCATTAGAGGAGGAAGAAGAAGAAGAAACTCCACCAACATACGCAGAATACGAAGAAATAATATTGAATCTCAAACAGAAGAAGACACCAGGATCAGATGGAATAGTTAACGAGTTAGTGAAGAAAGGAGAAAAGGAACTAAACAAACAAATATTTGAACTAATAACCAAAATATGGAATGAAGAACAAATGCCAATAGAATGGAATCTAGGATTGACAAAACCTATCTTTAAAAAGGGAGACCAAACAAAGTGCCAAAACTACCGAGGAATAACACTACTTAATACGGCATATAAGATACTAACGTCGCTAATAAGACAGAAAATAACTAAATACTTGGAAAAGAAACTAGGAGATTACCAATATGGGTTCCGAGGTGGGAAATCGACAATAGATGCCGTTCATGTAATGACACAAACGATAGAAAAATGTTACGAGTATGGAATAAATTTGCATATATTGTTTGTGGATTTTAAGCAAGCATTCGATAGTGTAAGAGATATAAACTATTAGAGGAAATGCATAAAATGGGAATACCGAAAAAACTTATCAGGCTAACAAAAATGTCATTTAACAATTCGAAAACCAAAGTAATAACAGATGAGGGATACACAGAAGAAATTGCTATTGAAAAAGGTGTAAGACAGGGTGATGCACTATCAACCACGCTGTTCAATATAGCGTTAGACGGAGCGATTAAAGCGATAACTCGGGGAACTATAATTTCTCAGAATATGACACAAATAATAGGATATGCAGACGACCTCGCTTTAATTGCAAAAAATAGAAACAGCCTGGAGAAGATGCTATGCGATTTGGCTGGAGAAGCGAAAAGTAGAGGCTTAGAAATAAATGAAGAAAAAACTAAATACATGATAGTCAGTAGGGAAACAACGGAACATATAAACAAAATAAGAATACAGAATTACAAATTTAGAAAAGTAGAAAATTTTAAATATTTAGGTGTGATGATAAACGAGAAAAATGATAGAAAAGTAGAGATAGCAGAAAGAATAAAAGCGGGAAATAAGGCGTACTGGAAGTACAATAAATTGATGAATGACAGACATTTAAGTAAAAACACCAAATTGAAATTGTACAAAGCTGCTATAAGACCAACAATGACATATGCCGCAGAGACTATGTGTTTGACAAGTGAAAACGAAGAAAACTTAAGGATAGCTGAGAGAAAAATATTAAGGAAAATTTTTGGCCCAGTGAAAACAGAAGAGGGGGAATTCAGAAAAATGATGAATCATGAAATTAGAGAGAAGATGAAAGGAGAAGATATCGTGAGGTTCATAAAAGCTCAAAGGTTAAAATGGTATGGACATGTAACTAGAAGGGAGACATCAACAATAATAAGAAGAATAACAAACTGGACACCACAACTAAGCAGACTAAAAGGAAGACCGAAGGCAAGATGGGAAGATCAAATTAGAGAAGATATACGAAAAATGAATATAAACAAATGGAAAATAGATATAAAGGACAGGAAAAAATGGAAGAAGATAACAGAAGAAGCAAAAACTCATAGTAATTTATAAAGGAAAATAAATAAGGAGAAAACAGCGGAGTGATTCACCGCAAAAAAATGAATCTGACGAGCTGAAATCAGCGGCCACCATTCCGACAGGAATGAATAGCCTATATATATATATTAATTTGTAATACTAAAGTTGATATCAAAAATAATTAATAATCTGGAATAAACCAGTTTCCATTGGAAATTACTTCCAAATTTTAAAATAAAATTCAAATTTCAATGCACTTTCTGACCACCAACCGGGGATTTCCGAACGCTACCGTATTTTAATGAACTATTAATTGCTTCATCAACGTAAAAATATCATTTATATGTTTGTTAAAGAACATTACGTGTTTGTGTGTGGTTTTTTTCCTAAAAGTCAACGTAAAGTGGAAGGTGGACATAAATATTCAATATTTCCGAGGGTATTTCAAGACTTTTGAAAGAAAATATTTTGTTTGGAGTTTTAATAAACGCTGATTTACACTCTAGAACAATGCAATACTTGGAATACCAAGTTTTTTTTTCGTATTTATCTATTTTTAAAGTTTTTAGAAACAAAAACTCAGAGCGTGATACACGAATAAGAACGTAAACAGATCGAGTGACGTCAGCGGATGGGGCAGCCATCTTTATGACGTAAAGCGCGTTTTGGCGGAATTTTATGATTTTTAAAGTCGTCTTAAAAGTAGATTTTATATTTTGTTGAAAAAATAGGTATTAGGAGACCTGATAAAGCGTCAATTCCCATCAATAGCAAAATTTATGCTTGTACCCTATTGGTCCTGAGACATTGGGTGGTAAGAATAAAAGTGAGCATTAAAAATTCGGAGGAAGCAGATACTCCGCTTCAGTAGGTTCTTATGTACAGTTTGTTGTGAGAATATTCTCATTTTTGATGTAAATAAAAATGTTCTGTAGGATGAGAGTCTCCATACTCCGTGGTAAAGCTATGACTCAGTTCATGCGTAATTTGCGTTCAAAAAGTATTATAAATCTAGAAGAAGTACGTGAAATCGTGAAGATCCGACTTGCCGTCTTTGTCTGGAAGATGATGAAACAGCAGAGCATATAATTTGTGCCTGCCCCCCCCCGCGGCTCGAATCGGGTATCTGATGTTTAGCAGGGTCTCTCTCGCCCTCGGACCTGAAATATCATTCACCAAATAAACTACTCGGCTTTGTTAAGAAACTGAATTTGTTTGGTGACATCTGAATCGGTGTGAGCCACAATAGACTTTTGCCAGTCGCAGTGGAGAGCCTTATAGACCCACTCACCACAAACCTAACCTAACGTGTAATCGCGACTTTGAAGCATTGTATCGATTTGGTAAAGAGAATGTCGAGTGGCTATCAAATAACTTTTTCGGTGTAGAAGAGGTCGTGCTACCTGTAACACTAATAAAATGAAAATATTTTTGAGATATGTAGGTTGAACCGGGGTTTCAAACAGAAGGAGAAAAATATATTGGTGATCTAAAATTAAGACGCAAGCTGCTGACCAGATGGATAAAATTCCCTCGCACTCCGGCGAATTAAGAATAGCCAAAGGAATATGGCAAAAAAGTACACTTTCCATTGGCCGTGGGTGTGATCGATTGCACCCATATAAAAATGAAAAAACTTCTTGTCATGGTGATTAATCGCAAGGGATATCATAGCATCTATGTTCAAGCCACTGGCAATGCTTGGTTTACAAGCGTAGACGAATCATGTGGATCTGTTCACTATGAATGGAAAACTTTGAATTGGACACCATACTTTCGTCAAATATAACGGCGTGCGTTTAATTTTTAACCACTTCTCATAGAAATGACCCTATTGTTTTTTAAGCAGTACATTATTTTTTATACAATCACATTGAAAAGTAGGCTTTTTCGCTTGCCATTGTCAACGAAAAGTTGACGTTTTTTGAGGAGAGTTACTTTACGCTCTCCGAGCGTAAAAAATGGCTAAACGCTCGTTGTCCATAACAACCTATACTACAAACACAATAATTGTATTGACAGTGACAGATATAAAAGTTTAAAATATGTTTGAATTGACATATTTAAACTGACAGATTTTTTGTGAAGTTTTTATTAATTCTACTTAATATTTGTTTTTAATAGTTACAATTGAGTGATTGCAGAAAAAATGTTGTATGAATTACGAGCAAAAACGTGACATTATTGCTTTCGAGTATAATGTATCACTTTTCGCTCTTAATACATAAATAATTATTATATATCATCGATAGGTTTCATAGAGCTTTCCCACTAATAATTTTTTAAGTAAATTTTTGATACCGTAAATTTCTAATTGTTAATTTCTAATTAATAAAATACTAGCCGTATGGTTTTAGCTAATATTGTAACTCTCTTTGGGTGAATGAAATAATATTAGTTCAAATGACAAATGACAGGTGTTCGCCATAATGAAATCTCGATTGATTCACGTAATCAGTTTAAAAATCAGCAAATTATATCTTTGGTTGAGACGTAAACACCATTTTCCTGGAGGATTCTTTATAACTCTTACAAAGCTATAAAACTTTGTTTTAATGGATGTCTGGGCTCAACTTCCGATCGAATCGATATAGCCATCAGCAATGTTGGTTTTCTAAATACCTTCTATGTATTTATGGTATCAAATAAGAATAGTAAATAGTAGGCGTTTTATGAGATACATTAGAAACCAAATAAATCTCTTATAATACCGAGGTAATGTAGTGATAATAATCACAAGAGTGCGTATACGAAATGTTGTTTCGGTAATATAAGACAAAAGCTAGATGAGGTAGCTAATCAGCCTATTCCACTGAGAACTTTTAAGATCTATTGTAGCCCTCTGAACCTATATTACATTCTCCTAAGTAGCCAATCAGCCTCAGGACTGAATATTTCATGTAATTTCTTGCCGGTGGCTTTTCATCGCCTTGTACAAAAAACCGCACATTCGCCAGGTATTCTCACTGGCCATTTATGAGCCTTGCCTGGCCGTTCCATCCGCTAATTCGTTGCCATTATGACCATCGTGCTCTGGTCCCAGGCTACCATGACCTTGAAATGGTCTTCAAGTGCCTTCAGTGCAGCTTGGCGATGACGGCACCTATATACAGTGTGGAAACCACTTATGGAATAAAATTCTTTATGTCATTATTTCAGAAAATTATAAAAAATGCCGAGACACGTCAACTTTTGAATTGAGTTGTGCGTTATGTAAACATAAATGTAAATGTACAAGGTGATTCACGCAAGTCGGTGTTGTTTTTTTGTAAATCAAACACCCTGTATATTTGCATATTTTTGAATAATGAATAATGTATGGTCAATTATGAATTATACAGGGTGAAATTATTATTTTTACAGTTATTAAACGCATATTATACATAAAATACCTGATGTATTTGATTTTAATACATTAAAATAAATGCTCAAAATGTTCTCCACCTAGTTGTTGGCAATAGCACAGTCTCCTATAGAACTCCTCCTTAACTTTGTTTAAAGTTTGAGGTGAAATATTCCGTATTTCTGTGGTTATCCTGTCTTTGAGGTCTACAATGCTAGTTGGTTGTGTTGCATATACTTTGTTCTTGAGATAACCCCACAGAAAAAAATCTAACGGCGTAAGGTCTGGCGATCTAGCTGGCCACTCAATAGTACCTCTTCGTCCAATCCATTTATTGGGAAGATTTCATCTAAATAAGTTCTTATCATTAAAGCATAATGGGGTGCTGCCCGTCTTGCTGGAACCAAACATTTTCATTCGGTTAGCTAGGATCTATTGCGTTGGGATATAAGTTTGCAAACGCAGGAATAACTTCTTTTCTAAGCATATTTAAATATTTTTCAGCTGTAAAATTTCCATCTATAAATATAGGACCAATAATATGGTCGCCTATGATACCGGCCTAAACGTTCACCTTTTGAGGGTACTGAGTATGTGTCTCACGCATCCAATTAGGATTCTCTGCTGAAAATATCTACAGTTCTGTCGGTTTACCTCTCCATTCAATGTGAATGTTGATTCGTCAGAAAAAAGAATGGTACCAAGAGCTATCTCATTTCTGTTCAGCTTATTCATCAATCTTTCGCAGAAATCCATTCTACGATCTGGATCGTCTTCTGTTAACTCCTGCACAAAAGTTAATTAGTAGGGATGAAGTTTTTCTTTATGAAGACATCTTAGAACAGTTGTATGACTAACATTACTTTCACGGGCAATTTGACGTGTACTTGAAGTTGGATTCTCTTCGACACTTAACAAAATATCGACTTTCAGATCATCTTCAACGAAGTGTGGTTCTCTTTTCAATGGTTTGACATGTCCAAGTTCTCTGAATTGTGCATGAATTTTAGACACAGTACTTTGTGAAATATTAGGCAATTCGGGATACCTGTGATTAAATAAGTTTGCCACTTCAACTTGACTTCTGCAGTTATCCCCGTACCCGAACATCATTAAAATCTCAATTCGGTGAGTCTCAGTTAAATATATCATTGTTATGTCGACAAGGAAAGAGTGTTTGACATTTATTTTACTTTTTCAGTATAAACTGTCAACACATCAACAACTGACAGAATAGAAAACAATCCACATTATTTACCGATTTTGTCGAATAATTGGCGTTTTTAGGCAATTTTTAGGTATTTATGATAAAATTCATGGGCGTAGCAGGTTTTGTTTAATATACAAATACGTCTAATAATTAGTTAGTTTAGATTTTTGATAAATCCATATTTAGCTAATTTAAAAAAGTACCAATATTTCAAGTGCAATAAATTATTAATTTTAAAATTTCACCCTGCATAATTGACCATACATTATTTAGTTTTTTGGAATCGGTTCATTAAGAGGATTTAAAAAATATGCAAATATACATGGTGTTTCATTAAAAAAAACAACACCGACTATGGCATACTTGCGTGAATCACCCTGTACATTTAAATTTATGATTACATAACACACAACTCAATTTAAAAGTTGACATGTCTCGGCATTTTTTATAATTTTCTAAAATAATGACATAAAGAATTTTATTCCATAAGTGGTTTCCTTACTGTATATCTATCCTCAATAGAAGAACTCAATAAAATATTGCTGGTCTGGATCCCTGGCCACTCTGGCATAGAAGGAAACGAGAACTTCTTGCAAGGGAGGGTGCCGCACGTGTTTCTATCGGACCAGACTCTACAATTGGCATCGCAATATGTTTTGCCAAGCAAACACTAAATACCTGGACAGCAAGAAGAACTATAGACTTCTAGCATAATTTACCAGGATTGTTTCATTCAAAGGCTTTCATACATCCTTCGAAGAATGTCTCCAAACAAATGTTAAACTATAGCAGACATGACCTACGTTGTCTATGTACTGTAAAAAAACTAATCAGCAAACTGTTAGTTGGATGAATTAATAGAAACAAATAATTCTTACAACTTTTCAAATGTTCAATTCACGGTTGACTGAATGTATAATTTTAATTATTCGCCTTGTAATTTACAATCGGTAATTCTTATTTCCAATTCCTAGAAACACTGTGTAAACATAAACAAAAACGACGTAAATGAAATCTGAACCTTTAAAATAATTCTGTAGCATCGGATTTGCTAGAAATTTATTAATTATTTGATATGTTTTTGCGTTAGGTACTATATTTGATTATCTGCAGGTGTACATTTACATCTCACTTATTATACTAATTAAATAGTAGAAACCAATTTATGAAGGATTTCGCTTTAGTACATGTGTTACGGTTGAAAGGAAGAAATCCCAATCTACATACATGTTCTAAAAGCTTATCAAGGTTATCATCAGCTCCAGGGTTTGAACGCAATTAAAACGAAATCAGTTGAGATATAAAACTCAATTGGGTTTTAGATTAGAAGCTTAATGTTAAGTCATATATCTTCCGCTTATAATTAATTCAAAAGCCATATAGTTACATTGAACAGAGGTATAACGCGAATTTTATAGTACGAAGAATTTATTGTCTCGTTAGAAGCCAGCATCGTAGTGTGTCGCGTATGCAATCTGAATTTGAAATAACTGTATAAATTGTTAGAAACGCTTATGGAACGATGCAGCATTTTTAACTATATCGTAAAGGATTAAATTTAATCCGAGTCATCAAAAAACGAATTGATACTTTTACTTGTTTCAACAGAAAACAAGAAAATTTTATAATCTTCATATTTTTATTACGAAAAATATCAATTAAATCATTTGTTGTCAATCTCCGAAGAATAAATCTACTAGAGGGGTAGCACGAAAATGGCTGAGGACAATTTTGAAATTTATTTTTGATAATACACTTTTTCACTAAAACCGCATCTAAAACACAGGGTTGACATTCGCAAAACTAGTGTTTAAAGTGCGAAAAATCACATCTCGTATATATTTTGTTTCTTAAACATAACATCAAGTGTATGTTCTGTTATTTATATTTAATATTCCGTGATAATTTTGTAGTGTCATTTGAATTTCAAATGACACGTCCGTCATTGTTATCTTGTGAATATAATTGGAATAATATAATATAATTAAGTTTTTTTTTCCCGAGGCTTTGCTTTGCCTCACAAAACTCGTGACTGAAGTAACGTTTTTGACAATTGGTACCTAATATACTATTCTGTCCTCTCTTTCGAAAACTCGTGTATAGAGCATAATTAGACACTAGAGTCCATAGTGGCGAAAATAAACATAATTATAGTAGTTACTGTACGAAATATAGAGAGATTCTTAATCAAAAGAAAAGGTCAAACGTTATAGAAATTAAAAGTGCATTCCAAAAAATGTATGTCTCGGACTTACGATTGTCATCTAACATGAAAGTTGCAATAGTCAGGGCCGGATCTACAATGGGGCATCCGGGGTGTCCGACGTTAGGGGCCCTCTGGCAGAGAATAAAAAGGGAAGAATATTCAGCCCTTTCTGGACATATTTAAAAATTTTATACAAAAACAAACTTGAAAAAAAATATTGAAACATATTAGTTCACTCAGAGTTTGCTAGTTTGATTTAATGTAAAAAAGAAAGAAACATGGCATTGGGGATTCAAAAAAAATTGAAACTTTTGATTTTGTCTTTCTCCTCGTTTTTCAAGATGGAATTTTACAAATAATGAGCTTACCGTCAAAATTATTGCAGTCAGAAAAAAAAATTTTTTTTTGCACATGATCAGCTTCAGAATGCGTCACAGAGAATTCAGAGCTTTAGAGAAAATTTCAATCCATTACTGATGAATGTGTCAAAAATTTGCGGTAAGTGGAAAATTGAAAAAAAGTTTCTAGACAAAAGATTACGTGAGGTAAAGTCTCACTTTGATGAGTTGTCGCAAGATGAGAGATTGAATGATCCTCAACAACGCCTTCGAGTTAATGTTTTCTACCCGATGATAGATACAATATTATCGCAAGTTGAATCTAGGTTTGTTGGAATGAAAAATGTTCTGAAAACTTATAAAATCCTGCAACCTCAGTATCTTACAAATTCATCCAAGAGCGAGCTGGAGCAAGAAGCTGATTTGTTTACCAAAACCTTCTCGAATGATGTGTCACCTTCCTTTTCCTCTCAGTTGCTTTCTTGATAATTCAAAATGCGTCATTGTCGTCCAGTTATCCAGATGTGTGCACAGCACTTCTGATGTTTCTAACTGTCTCTATCACTACTGCGAAAGCTGAAGAGACTTTCTCTAAATTAAAGTTAATCAAAAACTACTTGCGTACCTCAGTGGGACAAAATAGACTCAGTATATTTAGCGCTACTGTCCATTGAAAATCAAAGAGCGCGCAAGATTGACTTTAATAAGGTAAAAAACAAATTTTCTTCTATAAAATCTAGAAAAAAGTGTTTTTAGTTATGAGTTTCTGCGTTTGTAACAAAATGTCATAAGAGCATTTGCAAACATTCTACACGTAGGATATTGCCTGCAGATTATGATAACTGTTTCTACGTTGTGAACAATAAATATCGTCATTAACAGAAAACTGTCGTTCTTACTTAATATTTATACGATATTATCATAACAATTGATTTCAATATGGGACCCCAAATTGTCTTTTGCCCCGGGCCTTTCCAACTCAAGTTCCGGCCCTGGCAATAGTCTCATGAAGGCAGCTGATAATTAAAAGCTGCTAAAGCATTTCCTACCGCATAAACCAAAAAATAGGAAAATATAACAGCTTGACATACACTGACGTTTAATTAAAAAATGCACGTGAGAGATCTCCTTTATATCGGCAGGTGTAGGCCAAGACTCACCGAACACACTCTCTCTTATTATCGATAACTCCTGTTCACACATCCTGCATAGAGGTGTGACCGCTAGCCTAATTGTATGGAGATGTTTCCTTATTCGACTGTTGAACGTGGTTTTTCCTAATCATCGCCAAATAGCTCTTCGGAGCCAGCTTCCCAAAGTGATCCTGGTAAAACTGTATCTCTTGACTTCATCCCATCTCTTTACGGATTGATCACGTGCATATTGAATCACCTAGGCATGTGGATAAGGTTGAACAAAGCGCATTCGGTTCCCCTAACATGCCAATGCGTGTCGTCCAATACGCAGCCGACTTAGAATAGATTACGTGTGGTCTTTGTTTACATGCGGTTTTCTTAGGGATCGTCCAGACTATAGTAATGTTTTTTAGATTTCTCACTATGAAAATAGCTTTGGTAAAATTTTCCTGAAAGCTGTTCAATAAGAACGAACTTTTGAACTTTAAGACATTTTCACATCTATTCCTTTGAATAACAACACTTTTGTTCATAAATAATCTCGAGAAATTCAGCTTAAATTTCGTCATAATATTTCGGTTTCTGACTGACGCTTCAGATTCAACACTACAACTGCTTTAGATAAGTCTTAACATACGGCACCCATTTCTCTATCTTCAATTAATGAGTTAATTATAACTGTAAGAGCTTTATAAATTGGTGTGATTGTCGATTTTCCTTTCCCAAATCCGTTCGGATGTTCTGAAATTAAATTTTGTTTACCTAAAAATGTATCTCACCAAAATATAACTCTTTATTAGTGTAAATGCTCCAATGGTGAAAAAATAAATTGTCTTTATGAGGAATACAGTATTCACAGGGTAACTAGTATATTTTTCTAAAGCATCTTTTCTAGAGTTACATTTACCCAAAAAGCTATTTTTATTCACTACTGCTTCAACATTTTTATCCCAAACAAGGAAAACTAAAAGTTATATTTAATTCACGGCTATTTAAATTCAACATACGCTAAAGATAAGGCGAAGGACTGAGTATTTGGAGCTCTTAGCGAGGATAGCAAAGCCAACTGAAGCGGAGATGGTCAGCTTCGAAAGGAACAGGAATTGTACAACTTCACAGGAACAATAAAACATGAAGTACAACTGGCGTTACCATACCTAAAAAATTGCTGACTGTAGAACTGCAGAAGAAAGGGAAAATGGAGATCAGGACTGGGATTAGGGGAGCGAATAGGTAAAACAGATCGGGTAAATCGATATACTTTGATCTTGTTCCATTTTAATAATTCTGTTTCGCAAAAAAATATATAAAAATCAGCAAATAATTCAATAGAAATAAATTAAAGCAGCACAAGAAATATATGATGAGGGAACTGAAAATGTTCACCACACAATTTAAAAGTATTTACACTTGTTGTCTTATTGGTGGCAGATGAAGGAAGATTTTAAGCTGAACTGAATTATCCGAAGGCAAAAACGAATGGGAAATGGATGAAAATTAATTGTTCTTTTTGTTACTAATTGTAGGAAATCAAACCACAATATTATGATAACAAAATGAATAATGAATACATCAGAAGATATAAAAATTAATGTATTATTTCGGGGTGACTACTGCAACATGAAAAAGGAAATTTTGTAAAATGTTTAGAAGGGAGTGACTAATGAGTTACGGAAATTCACAAAATAAGATATTTTGAAGACGAAGGACGCAATATTATTAATATCTAGCTAAGGACCACTTAAAATTGATCAGTGAATTTTAATCAGCCAAAATAACAAATTGCTGTCTCGGTAAAAATTTAAAACATGTACCTGTAAAAATTCAAAAACGAAACGAAACTAAAGTTTCAAAAATCTTTGACATTTTTCAGAAAACCTTGATGACAACTTTGATCAAATTGACAAAAATCGTCTTTTCCTGTTTTTCGAAATTATTTTCCGTATATGGAGTGGAAAACACTGGGTATGTTGAATACGTATAAAGGCAAATTAACTAAGATTTGAGGGAAATTTCTTTCAGCAACTGAAAAATTTATAGAAATAAAAGCTTTCCAAAGCAATTGCTCCAACACGAATATTAAATTGCTTCTAAAAAATAGTTTGAAAATAAAAATCACAAAGTGAAAACTTTCACTTTAAATGGATTTCTATAGAATTTCAAATGTAAAATGACTTTCGAAGTTGTTATAAATACGTTTATAAATAATTGAAAATGTACATGCACTTTACGTTTTCCTATTGCAGTTGAAGAAGGGCAAGTTAACTTTATGTTTAAAATGCACTTTCAAACCATTATTGGTGATTTATTTGGAGTTCACAACTAATTGGATAGGATTCGATAGGTAAACCGTCAAATGTCAACATTCATGATTAATATGAAACCGGGACAATAAATTATTACGGTTAGTAGGAGATTTCGTGCAATCGAATGGATATGTGCTCAATACTTTTAGTACAACGCCCCTCTAATTATTTTATTCTATCCCTGTAATGAGATAATAAAAAGTCTTCGAAATACACGTCAGTGTGGTTGCTATGCCCTCGTCATTCGAGAAAATACGCTTTCCACGAAGGAATTGTTCCAATAGTATGAAATGGTAGGTGCCAAATCTGGTGAATACGGTGGATGTTCATGCAATTCGACCTTTAATTCCTTGAATTCAAAACACTTTTGTTATCAGGTGCATTATCTTTATTAAAGGAGACTTCTTTGTTTGCTTAGCCTGGTTTTAATTTAAACTATTTCAAATATAAAGTAAACTTACTTTTCTTGGTTTGCGCAATTCCTCAATCGAAGCTTCACCAGCAACATCTACATACGCTATTTTTGTTACCATTATTATTTGAAGGCACACTTGAACATCCCTATAAAAATAATAGTTTTAACAGGTTATTTTAACGGAAATGTTGTTAACGAATACCGATTTCGTTTTAGCACCAGTAAAACTTTTAACGGCCTCTAAATTTTAAAGTTACACAGTTAGTTACACAATAGGCCCCAAAATCGTTTTATTTTTGTTGAAATTATTCAAATTGCGTTGACAATATTTTCATGTAAAATATGGATTATTGGTTCTACGGTATTATAGTCTGGTCGTTCCCAAGAAAAACCGCATGAAACAAAGATTACGATCTATTTTAAGTCGGCCGCATTGAATTGTTAGAGAAACAGAGTACCTTTTCCAATTGCCTAGAACATTCAATATTCACGTGATTATATTTTCATGCAGGTTTTCTTGAAGATACGGTGACTTTAGTAATTTCACGATTAGTGAGACATGGTTTTTCACTAATTATATCATATTATGTAAGTTAAATAATATTTAACCTGAAATCAACCTTCGTTTTCGTTTGAATTTATTAATAATCGATTTCGTGAGTTTAATTTAGGACTGCACGAATAAACATTAGTAAATTTGGTATAAATACTATATCATTGTATACAAAACGACTGTAATTACAAAGTTATGCAAAAAGTTTTCACTCTCGTCTTGACAAAATATCAATAATTCATAACATTCGCCTACAGTTTGGAAATTGACATTTTAATGTATGAATTCATTTATTGAGTATTCAACCAATATTTAAGTAGCAGTTAATTAATACTTATTTATGAAGTTTTCATTTCTTCCAGTCTTTTTATTTATTTTTAATTAGAAATTACCAATTATAAAAATATTAACAGACTGCAACTATATTAAAAAAACTAGTGTTACGCTTCGAGCTTGTAGCTAAAAATATTTCTTGGTGTGCCGTAAGGGCTAGACTTTGGACTGACTCATTGGAACCTTTATGCAACCTTATGAGAGCAATCTAATAGTATATTATGCAACGATCATATGTAATGCTGGTTATTAATACACAAGCATTAACCGGGATACGAAACGAGCCTAAGGCGAGTTTCGTATGGTTAATGCCAGTGTATTAATAACCATTACATAAGAGTTGCATACACTATTTTTTCTACGAAGAAATTTGATTAAAAAAAAATATAAAAAATGTACTGCCCGGGACTCGAACCCGGAATGTACAGATCGAAAAAAACCTTATGCGGAGCCTTCATCGTCACTGCGCCACGGGGCCACATGGTTCAAGTTTAGCATAAAGCGTATGAGTATGTTACGGTTATAAAATATTGGTAATAAATTACTGTAAAAAAAAATAATAAGTTTAAATATGTATTTGCTTTGATCATTGAGTAAGTATTTTCTTTTAGAAACTAACGAAAAAGATCTAAGCTATCGTAAAACACTAAAACTGTCATTCCACAGAAAAAATTGGGTCTGCCTACTTGGGTATTTGAAAATCTAGATTTCCATTGGTCAATTTTTCAGTTTCATAATGAAAACCAGTGTTATAATGAATATCATTATGAAACTGAAAATTGGCATTTAAATAACAACTTATAGTATAGGAGTAGAAAAAAATGATTATGAAATGGAACCACATAGAAAAACGGATTCAACATTTAGCAGTATGTTTAGGTTTTTTGAATGCTATTTGCGTGAATATTTTGTTTGGATTAGTTATTATTTCTGCCAAATTTACTATTTATTGCCATCTGGTGGATGTTATTATAGTCTATTTTTATGTACGAGAGAGTAAGGGAACCTAATTTCTAATGCAAAACTTTTAAATTTTAAATACTATCTACTTCATTTACAGCTTCCTGCAAATAAATTGTCATTTTACTAGTTGTTCCACTACTATAGGATTTTTACGATGAAAAGACGATGATGTCATTTTTAGTTACTTTTCTGCTTATCAGAATAAATATTAATTTACCAACCGTAAATACAATCCATCCTCAACAGCCAGGGCAATTTACAGCTAACGGGTTGGCAAAACTTCAAGACGTTGTCAGATCAACTAGTTAAATTCCCCACTTTGTTTCGACGTTTATCGACATTCGATCATCATCTAATATTTACAACTTTTTTTGGTGCTTTTAAATTTAAAACTAATTGTTTCTTTAAGATTAAAAAAACAGTTATTTTTATAACTAATTATTTAGGCTAATCTGCAGTGTGTAGTTAATAAAATGCCGAAGCAGCTGAACAGTAAATGTCAAGAGAAGGTAACATTTTTGTTAAGCTATTTTGAACAAGAATGCCGAAATGGGGGCCCGCTTCTCCCGCTTACTGTTGTAAGAGACGTAAGTAATAGTATTCGCTATTTGTATTCACCATTATTAATATCATTGTTACATAATTTAACTGTAAATATCAATCTAACATCAGATTGGTTTTTCTAGTTTTCGTTAAGTAAAGAAAAAAACTACAGCTTGGCAACATCACAATATTTTGTTTAGCAACGTCATCGTCTTTTTCTCGTAAATAAACTAGGTATAGTACTAGTGACTTCTTATCTTTTTATACTATTACCTTTGACATGTATTACAGAATAATCTGAATATCACCTGAAATATTTATAAATGTACCTCCCTGAGCTAATACAAGTTTTCAGTCTTTTATTGGTTTTTTATAATCACAAGCTGTACAGAACAACAGAAAAAGGTCTGTATCAAAGATTACATAGCCGTATCATAAAATATTTTTCATTACCCTGAAATAAGTCGAAACACACTATGGAAACTTTTAAAAGAAAAAAGTTTTCGCTGGAAAAAGCATAACAAAAAGTCTATTTTAATAGAGAGAAGCGATATTATAGTATGAAGAAGAAATTACCTACGGACTACAAAAGAAATGAGGAACCAAAGAAGAAATATATTTTATTTAGATGAAACAAAAAATAAATGTTGGGAGGATGAAACTCTTGCAAGTCGAAGACAGGCTTTTTTAAATAACTTATCTACTGGTTTAAATCCTGCATAAGAAAAGGGGCGCAGACTGATGTTTTGTTAAAGGTGGTTTATTGACTTGGTTTAGGGCGAGTTGTACAAAACACCTAAACTCGGTTTAATGATGACTGATGTTTAGACTGACGTAATTGTTGATAATAAATACATCAATCAGCCACAGTCTAAACATCAGTTATCATTAAACCAAGTTCAAGTGTTTTGTGCAACTCGCCCTTATTGATATGAAATTTCAAAAATAGTGAGATGACGGTAGTTAGATCACCAGCATATCATTGCGAACTAAACTAACCAATTGAACTGGTACGGGCATAGATAAAGGAGGAAGTTTGAAGAAAAAATAATTCTTTTAAAAAGAGTGATCTCAAAGCTGTAAATTATGTGAAGTCTGAAAACTGGACAAAGGCATACGATTGAAGAAGAAGAGAAAATGTGGAAGTTGGAAAATATTACTGATGAAATGATCTTCTGAATCCGATTCTGAATTGGATTTGTAAGTTTTTATATTGAAATTATTATTTATGTACGTACGTTGTTTGAAAGTCAATGTTCAAACCCTTATATATACATAACTAGTATGACACAATTTTCTTAACACACCTTGTAGAAAAATAAAACATTTTAAATACAAACTTTTTCACCTTCAGCTGTTTAGAAGTTATAAGCAGGTTGATCAGGTGAAAATATAAGTGTACACCCGATACGCTTATTATATTTATACAAATATTATTTCATTCTCATTCATAAAAATAGACTATAACTGGTATTATGTTTAGTGTGAATGTTTCAGCATAATGCTCTGCATATAGAACCGCTTTTTGCTTATATTATACAATTACACCTATATTATCACAATGTTATTCTATGAAACGAATTTAGAAAATAGAAAGCATACTGAATAAATAATATCACAAAAACTCTCGCGTAGGACGGAAAAAATGTAATCGAATATTTATTGAGGTATCTCGTGCGATATTTTTTAGCAATAGTCGGTGTAAATTGTTTAAATGGACGAGTATTTTAGTTATCATTGTTCCGTCAGGATACTTCACCGAGGTGATCTCCATTTTTATGATGAATTGGGATTGACGGGCTTTCCAAGAGTTCCCAGCAGTTACTATTGATTCAGTAACCTTCAAACTTTTTTCTCTTTCGCTAATTTGCTGGAAGAAGTGCTGATCTCAGAGCGAACTGTTTCGGCCTTAACTTTTGCTTCAGAACCAGGCTGTTTGGCCAAATTTTGGTGTGCGCTTGGACCTTGACTTCCCAGGACTAATTTTTAGCCTTCCAACTTTTTCTGTCTGAACCGCAGTTTGCGACATTGTATGCACGAGATTTGTTTTGGCTAACACTGCCTAAACTGCTAGTGTGGTCTCCCCAGAGACCTAGACAAGATAGATTTTGCTCGTCACTTTATGAAATCAGTTTAAAAATAACCATTCTTTAATAGTTCATAATATTGTTAAAATGTAGAAATCAATTTTGAAAGATTTGCATCGGGTAGGGTTTTTATACAATTAACGAGCTCCGACCGCATGTAGCCGCATCGTTAGAATCAGACCAAGATTAATGCCAGACCGTCTAATTAAGTAACGTCATAATTTCGTATGAAGTAAAGCGACGAATATGGGAAAAACATAGCAAACCGCTAACATTCCGCCACGCGTTGAGAGGAATGTTTCCGCTTGGGACCTTTTTATACTTTCAAGTTTTGATGTTTCAGCTCGAAAAAAAATAAATAAGTAAAAAAAAATTTATTTATATAGATCATCTCTAAAATATTTAGTAAAAAGTTGTAGAAATAAACTCGTGGTCTCTTATGACATTCAGAATGTTAAAAGTATCACGTAGCACTAACAATATTTTTTAAAGCTCTTGTCTTAATTTATTTTACAATAAAATATAGGTATTTTATGCAAAAATAGTTTATGCTCGGCAACTCAGGTTTGATTTCATTGAAAACCATTCAAGGTTAATTTAAATGGCTACTTCCGCATGATATACAGAGTGATCATTTGAATCCTGATACATTTAATTTCTTACCAGCCATTTGTTCAAAACCACTTCACGATACCTCAACTGGTTTCCTAGTTATGGGCTAATTAAAAGTTACGAAAGTCAAATGATCACCCTGTATTCGTGAAAGTTTAATTCAGTTTAGTTCAATTTTCAAATTTATTCGTACCTCAATCTATTAACAAGCCCATTTTGTATTTGTTTACCATTTATTTGTCTTAATTCTTGAACTCTTTTATTTAAGTAAGAATGGAATTGGAAGTTCATACGTAAAATATCTATTCAAGTTTAGAAATGGACAGTGCAAGAATACAAAAAAGGAGATTGATATACTTGATTTTGTGGGAAGTCAGAATGCTTCAAAAAACAATTAATTTTCTTTGATAGTGCCATCGTAAATTTTCTTTCTATTTGTAGAAAAGGTTCACGTCTTTGTCTTTTTGAATTTTACGAGTTAAGGTGTAAAATCGACTCTCAATTTATAAGACCGTTTCAAGAAAAGTACGTTAAATGGTCTGGAATTCATACGATTACACATAAACATCAGCATGAAATCTTTCGCATTACATTAGAAATACAGTGCCAGTCTAAAGTCATTTTCAATGCACTTCAACTGACTAACGAAAATTGAAGTGTATCTTTTTTAATGAACGTCAAATTATACTGGGTCGTCAAACAATGAAAAAAATAGTAAACATTGGGTATCATTGAGATTTTCGAATATCATTTATTGAGTACCAAACAATTTTCTTTTTGCTCTCCAGACAACAATTTTTGTAATTGCGAAAAAGGGTTGCCTTCCAAATACTCTAATAAAATCCACTTATTACAGACAGTGGAAAGCGCAACACGAGTAGAAGCTCCAATCAGGAAGATCGCACCAAAGTGGTTATGGTGTCTTCCTCAGAGAAGGATGCTGTTCAAGCTGGACCATCATATGATTCAGGCGTCGGATTTTACACACCCACAACTCCTCAGAACTCAGGTATAGATCACTGAAAACCCACATCAAAAGCTTATTGCACCAGCACGTTTTTAAATTATGCATTTAAAACAATTTTCTAATCCTTGGGTATTCCGCTGATATACATTTTGTACATAATGTTAATTAATTTATTAACATTTTTCTGGTAATGTCCAATATAATCTGACAATTACTAACTTCCACAAAATGGAAGAATTTAATTTATAACAAAATGATTTTAGTCGAGTAATTATTGTTAAGTATGTAAAAATACAAAAGGAAATAGGTGAAGCACAGCGAAAAGATTAAAATGGACAGTAAATTTTATAAATATTTCATGTTTTATCCAAACAGTAGACAAATTCATTACTAATACATGGGTCATCAACGCGAGTCAACTAAACATAATACATCATTTTACGCCCTGTTTAAAATTCGAAATAAAATAACAAATTAAGCCGGTCCTGTAGTGAAATGTTCATCTCACACCAATTTATTTGCCACTATATCTTTTACGAGTACTATACTTCATAAATTATTCTATGGGATATATAGTAGTGCACTCTGACTAAAATATCAGAAGCCGCGAAAGTAGAATGGTTGGTGGAAAAATACCGACAATGTGAGTTGTTAATTCACACAGCTGACGGTGTCAAGTATTTTTGTTGTTACCGTACTTTTGGTAAGAGAAGGCTAAACTGCGAGTTGTGTCAGCCGTAAAAAAGGAACGCTCTCAACGTGCTACTGTTTGATCGTCTTACACCATAAGAGTTGCAGTTTCTAGTAAACGATACAGAATATAAAACGGAAAGGCGAAGACATTATATATCGGTTACAGAGTAAGTCACTAGACAAGCCGTTGTTTAAATGTTATATTCTCCTGATTGGCTACTTAAATTATTAAATAAAATCAATATTTAACTAATTCCACAACAGAAACATAACATATATTACTTGACCGGTTTCACAAATAACATTAGTATCGTTAGGAGTGAATGATTGTGATTGATATAATTTACTTCTAAGGATGCAAATGTTATTTGTGAAACCGGTTTATTAATGTATGTTATATTTCTGTATTAAACATATTAATTAAGAAATAAAGATACTGCTATCAGATACTACCACATAACAAATATTAAAAAAAAACAAAGACATTAAACATCTTGAGAAAGAGGATGGAACATATTCCAACATAAGAGGATTAAACAACATGGTAGACTACGTAGTCTAAAAAAAAAGAATAAAAATGCTTGAAAAATAATACGCCAGAGCAAAATGAAGTATACAAAAGTCACGTAAAAAGTGTTAGTAATCGAAGCAAGAAATAACTCATGGATAGATTTTAATAAAAAATGGAGAAGGATGGCTCAGGTGATAAAAATTATTTTATAGAGTTTTAAAATCATTTGAAACGGAAAAAAGAACCACACATAAAAAGCAAAAACAAAGAAAAACTAGATAAAAAGAATATTTCAAAGAGCTAATAGACCAGCCCGCACAAATAACTGAAGACAATACTGAAGAAGTAAAATACCGAAAATGAGGATGAAGATAGGGAAATCGAAGTTAACAAATCAAAGAGTTACAAAATACAGTTAAAGCCATAAAGAATGGAAAAGCACCTGGGATTGATGAAATTAGAGCCGAAATGGTTGAGAACCTAGGAATCAGAGGATTGAAAATATGATTGAAAATATTAAATAAAGCATGGGAAAGCACCTGTATACAAAAAAGGGCACCAAAAACAATGTCCCAATACTATCGTGAAGATATATTATTATGAACAAATATGAATAACAATACTAGAAAGCCAACTATCAGAACCACAAAGCGGATTTAGACCACGATGGAGTCCACAAGATCAAATATTCACGATAAAACAGGTAATAGAGAAGAGACCTGGGCGATAAAAATACATATCCAGCTTTCTTAGATTTTGAGAAGGCTTTTGTACAGTACCCAGGAATAAAGTAAGGGAAGGATTGAAAGAAAAAGGAATACACGGTAAAATAATAAAAATTATCCAAGACATATATAAGACAAACAAGAATTTTATAATACGTATCAACTTGCAGTCAGAAGGATTTAGAAGTAATATGAGACAACGAGGAGGATAAGCCCAACTTTATTCAATGTACATGGACAGTATAATAATAAAAAGCGACCACAAAACTAAGAAAATGTTCATTGGACACAAAAATTTAGAGAGAGTAGAAATAGGGGAGGGAATTTTTGCAGATAATGTAGTACTTATAGCAGGAAGCGAAAAAGAATGACAAGAAAAAAAACAGTTGGAAAGATTTAATGGAAGAAGAGGGCATGAGAATTAATACCAATAAAATAATAAAACTAATCTAGGGGCACAAAATATTAAAACGCACATTAAAATAGATACCATAAAAGTAGAACAAATTGAGTAATTTAAATACTTTTGAAGAATGTTTGACGAAACGAGAGAACCAGACGCTGAAATAAATGAATGGATAACAGGAGGCAGGTGAAATGGATATATGAGGCAAGAGCACAAATAAGAAAAAGAAGTGGGGGTCATGACAGACGTGGAACAAAATGATGGGTGAAATAATTATATTATAAATAATATGAGGCAAATTCTAGCAGTCTTACCAATTTTAAAGACTTATAACTTGGCATAAATCACTAGAAAGTCTTTTTATTGGAGAACTAGACGGTAGTAAATTATCTAAACTATTTTACAATGACGCTTCAAATGGGAACACAGCGATAACTGAGAAATTGTAAATAAATTTATATTAAAAATAGTATAAAAAATTAGCTTTTTCTCGAGTGCTCTAAAAAAAACTTTAAATCAAATCCATCCATTCATTACGTTACCCAATCTATATGACATTAAAGCTTGTCGCTAAAATTACTTGTATAGACAAACAAGAATACAGTAACTATGTAACATGAACCTGACATAAGTGAGTCTAGGAGAAAAAAGGTATGTATTTAGAAAAGATGAGTCGTATAGGACATACATTTGCGCAAGTAAATGTCGCGACAAGCTTTATATCATATAAATTGTGTAATATAATAAATAAGGGGGCTTGATTTATTTTAAATTGCTTATGCATTTTTAGTGCATTTAAGTGGAAGCTCATTTTTAAAGTGACTTTCTTCCCGTAAAAATATAAAAAATATTGTAATGATATTACACATAATATAAAGCCCTAATAAAACTACCTATAGAAATATTTTCACTTAATATAAAAACCATACATTTTTTCTTCTAAAAAGTGCTATTTCACTCTACTAAGCTCTTTATATTACGAATACAATGTATATTAATTTGGCTTTATTAACTTAGCTATTTACACATTAGCTTTTTTGCATGTTTATTAATAACATACACATTATTAATTTTATCACGTGATCAAATCAGAATATAAGCAATATACAGTGCGTCCATAAAGTAACGCATAAATTCATTATTAGCTTAATAAACAATAATATTAAAAATTTCCGGATTTCCCTTGATGAGTTGATTCCAAAAATGTATAACACTTTCTTTCAAATTGGTACAGGGTGGAGGAAAATAAAAAAAATTTAATTACCTACAAAATAAGAAATAAAAGAATAACGTAATAAACACATTTAATGAAATTACGTATTTACTTACTACTACTTTAAACACCCCGTATAA
>CAJUYI010000010.1:473608-497296 GCA_910591695.1 Galerucella pusilla | reverse complement strand
CTGAATAAATTAGATATCGACTCAACTATCTTTTTATGATTTTATATATATATATATATGTTACGGTTAAAGTATTTACTTGGCTAGTATATAAACTAGTTGGATAGTATACACTGCCTGGTGATTTTGACGAAAAATCATATTTTCACTAAAATAGCTACGAGTAATGGCTGGTTTGTATACTATCCAGCTAGTTTATAAACTTTACAAAAACCACAAGGAAATTACACAAATTAGCTAGCGTTTTTGGCTAGTTTGTGAACTATCCACATTACTTGGATAAAGTGTTAACCTGATATTGGTAGTAATACATAATAACCAACGAGTTGGTTAGTGTCCGGTCAGCATTCCCAACATCATCCTCGTCGTGTGACAGTGTGACCGAAGGGGTTTTAAGGAATAATTTAGCGTGCCTTTGTCCTGGTGTTTCATACCACCAGCGCAACGCCTGTTTGTTTATCCATTTGTGGATGCTCTTCTTAGGCACTTAGCAATTCCACAGGGAGGTTCTGGCCCCATCATGACCTCCGTTGCTCCCTGCTTGCCTAATTTATCGGCCTTTTCATTGCCTTTTATTCCTTGGTGACCTGGTATACAGGCTAGGGTCACTCTATTATGACTACCTACCTACCTACTTTGTTGAGGGCCTTTGTCGTTATCGCCTTTAGTGCTGATTGGCTGTCGGAGTAGATGATGATTCTTTGGCTATTCACCTCTCGTCTTATCAACTCTTCTGCACAGCTTATTGCGCATGCACGACCTGAAAGACAGTAGCATGTTTCATTAGGCTTAGAGAGATCGTGATGTTCTCTTGCACCCCATGCAGTGTTACAGAATATGAAACAATGAATAATTGATATATTCATTTTACTGGAAATAAGGCACACATTTTATGTAATGAACCAAAAATTTCTTGTTAAAATCGTAAATATCATATAATCTATAAACCAACTTGTAGAAAAACCTTTTTCAACTGCTGGCGTAAACACTGTGCTACAATTCGTTTTTAAATAGGCTATAGACGGTGGAAAATAGGCAAATATTCCTCTGTTCAGTGGAAAAACAAAATTTTTCTCGTCCACGTAAAAGTGTTCGAAAAAGAAAAAAAAGGGAAATAAATGAAGCAGGAATGGTGTTTAATCCAATGAAAAGTTCCCATAATGTTTACTAAGCGTGATAATCCCATTGGATAGAGTTTTATAAAAAAAAATGAACTAACCAAAATAAGAAATCACCACCATACATAATTTTGACATTTCGCTTGATATGTATGTATATAGCTACATATTTTCTAACGTGTACCAGCAGCACGTAAGTTGGTAAGTTGACTGTAGAACTGTGAATAATATTTTACTAGTCGTGAAGCGTCATCAACGTTGGGCTAAAAAGTTTTTGTTCCATTTAACGTTACTGAAAGATTTTAGATATTTGAGTTAATGATAAATAAAAATGATTTATTTCATTCTCAAGTTGATATCCGAGCACATGTAGAAAATGTAAATAGAAATTTAATTGTCTAAAACTAATTAAGCAATGTCTATACTGGACACACGCACCGTCGTATGCAAGCTACCCATAAATATTCATAGTGAATTTTCGTGTGCGTAAGTCTTTTGTATTTTATGCCAAACAGAACAGTCCTCGCGTAAAATAAACGTGCGCATATTGGATAAAATAAAAACTTTTTTCTTAGCATTTTATTGCGGCATAAAATAGAGCAATAGCACACGATACCTCACTGTACAGTAAAAGAATTTAGTAGAAATGTATTATAAGCCATTCGCACTCAAAAAGCGAACTTAGTTTTTGCCTATACCACGGTAAATCCAGATGAAAATATGTTTACCTGAAACGTGCACCGAATGTCGACAATAATGCTCGGATTTACAGGAAAAGAGTAAACTAATCATTAAAAATAACAGCTTAAACCTCACAGAAAGATATCAGATCAATAGGGGTCTTTAAGTAAATATTTACGGGAAAGAGATATAGTGCAGATTTATACAGACTAACCCATCGGCAGCTAGACAGGAAAGTTATCTTGTTTCATGTTTGATGATCCGGGACGAGTTACCATCCCTAGGTACAATAAATAAGATTATCATTTTGGGGATGCATTTTAATGAACAATCTTGTAGGAGCGTAATTTAAGTTTTCTTATGTCACCAGATTACCTGCAGCAACGAGAAGTGCTGCCGTAAACTGAACAAAGATTAATGAGTTTAGTAGTTCGCATTCAATGCGAGTCGTTAAGGTTTCGTTGTAAGATGAGACGTAAAGTAGGATTAGTTGAGACGTTAATACTATTATTATTCCCAAGCGTAGACAAAACAGGAAGAAATACACATATATGTTCCTTAAAATGCATCGACTATATTTACAAATGTAGCAAATAATATATTTTCATATAAATTAATCAAACATTTTTTTATATTACTGTAACAGAAGCTCGTGGAAAATAGAAAAATACGAAATGCGAAAGACTGTCAAAATAGTCTACGTAGGCGCTTGCTGGCAGTGAGATTAAAAGCTTGAGGTAAATTTGTCTGCAGTTAGGTACACAAATAGGAAGATAATGGAAGGGAAATTGGGATTAGCATGAACAAACAAGGATAACACAATATGAGTACGGTGTGCTGAAATGGGTTTTAAATGGGGGCAATGGTGACAAAAGTAAGATTTTTTTTTCACAAATTACTGAAAGATCAAAATTACTCCAGGTGTAGAATTGAATTTTTTTCTGTTTCAATACAAGGAATAATTCACCCTCAGTTTGTAAATCTCATGACTATAAAATATTAAAACTTCTCGCATATAGTTTTTATTATAAATTAAAGTTCTCTCAATAACATATTCAAAGGATTCCTTAAAATTTTTTAATCTGGAAGTATTAAAAACTGGACAAGAGCGAGTTGTGCTCGCGTAAGATCAATATGTTATCTACCATGTTTTTTAAATCTGATCATGTTATCTTAAAATATTAAATATTTTTCTGTGATCTATAAAAGAACAATAATTTTCTTCATTTTTATTCAAATTTTATGCTCAGTACTTTTCGGAGATATTTATTTTAAAATTATAGAAACTATATTCGAAACCCTCACAATAAGCACTTCCAACTACATTTTGGAAAAGTTTTTATTAACTTATAACGTATGTCAAAGGTAATAGCTTAATACTATTAATAATAATAATAATAATAATGTTTATTTCCGAAAAAAAAATGTTTTATAAAGTGTAATACAAAAGGAAAATAAACATGATAAATCGCTGAAGCTTGAAGCTTGTATGCGATAATAAATTTAATCCTATTAACAATCATACATGTACTCGTACCATTCAAAACACTAATCAATTACGCAATTACAAATAATAAATAAATAAAAAATAACAAAACATAGAATATTTACTTGCTTTAGATCTTATAATAATAACATTATAAGGGTCCAAAAGTTGGTATTTAATCAAAAATTAATAAGTTGACATATAAACCAATTCCCCCACTAAAGGACAATCCTTGAAAGTGGATATGAATTTTGTTTACTATTTATTACCATTATTATTAATTAAAATGAAGCCAATATTACTTAATAAAAATATTACCAGTGAAAGTTCATAAGAAATCCAAGGAAAAAAAATAATAATAATAACATTTAATACATTAACGTAGAGGATAACAATAATTTTTAATTCAAAGCAACTAGAACACATAACGCCTCACAGAGTCTTTGAAAATAAGAGAACAAAAACCGTTCACTAAGAAGCAACAACTATTTATCTGGCTATATGCCACGAAGATCATTTAACACTTTAAGGTTAAACGGGACTGGTATATCTGCAGCTTATTATTTTCCCCAAAAACGAACTACTGTGTTCAAAATTGATTTAATTACGTTGTATTTTCGCGTTTGAACACACAGAGATCTATACACTGTGTTCATTTTAAAACTTAGCACCCCTGTAACTCAAAAACCCCAATACATTGCAATATTCGCCGGGACAGGTGAATTTTTGTTGTTGGGGGAACTTTTTTGACGGTCAAGTGGTTTTAATATTTTCATCCCTGTAATCCCTAGCAACCCCAACTTTAAAATCTCAAATACAAATACCCAACTTGTTATACATATAGTTTAAAAGCCCCTTTCATTCGTTGCATTCGTTCCAAAAATTGGGTGAGATTTGATAAAATTATGGGTCAAAAACCACTCAAATAATTTATTTTCTCATTAGCTCAAAATTTCATTTCATTAATTGTTCAAACTGTTCCATATTTCTTTCTGAACAATAAAAAAGACGGTGATGAAATTCCTTGCGCACTTTTTGAGAAGTTTCTGGCCCTACACTCAGCTGTAATACGAATTTTCAAATCGTCAATGTTAAGTGGTTCAGTTTTGTAAAATACTGATTTGAGATAACCCCATAGAAAAAAGTCATTTAGACTGAGATCACAGGATCTTTGTGGCCATTCTACTGCCTCTCTTCTTCCTATCTACCTACCAGGGAATGTGATTCCCGTGCTGATCGATTTGATTTTCTAAACATTCCGTGATCAGTACGTCAACTGTGTTCCGAAGCATATCTGAATACAGCCCCCGGAGAGGGAACCATTTATAAATTAGGGAAATTGGTGTGGTCTAAAATCCCTGCCGAAACATTTATTTCTTGGGAGTACTGCGTATAACCTTCCCGGAATAGATGGGGATCTTCATATTTCCAGTAACGAAAATTTTGCTTATTCACTCTACCGTTTAGGAAGAAAGTACACTCATCCGAGAAGTAAATACTTTTTAGTAGATTGGGTGAATAATCAATTCGTTCTGTCAATATTTCGCAAATTTGCACTCTTCGATCCAGGTCAACTTCGTACAGTTCTTGAAGTATTTGCAATTTATAGGAATAGAACTTATTTACTTTTGTTACCTTATGTATCGAGCCTATTGATATTCCAGTTTCTTGTGAAACTTTCCTAATGGAAGTAGTTGAATCCATGCACCCCAAAATGACCTAACACTTCAATATGAGCGACTTCATTTAACACTCTAGACGTATTTCATTTCGCTTTGCATATTGATCCGGATTGTTTAAACTTTTGCACAAGTTATAGGACATAAACATGCGAAACTTTTTTATCCGGATGCTTGTCGTTAAATATTTGCGCTGTTTGTCGCGCACATTTATCACTAGCACCATAAATGAAAATCATTTCAACTCTTCCTTTTAAAGAATAAACCATTGTATCTGCAATAACAACACAAGAGTAAATTTTGATTTTATAACGTTCAAACTATAAAAAACAATAAGTTATTTCAATTTTGACGTTTATTAGATACGTAAATAAACAACAGCACACTCTGCGGTTCTCAACCGAGTAGTCTTTGCCTCAGTTGGCATTTGAAAATGTTTTTTCTACAACCACTAATGTTTACTGTTTTTCTATGGATGATTCTTTTAAATTTTTTTATTTAAACGATACAATAACTATTCAAAAAAAATGAGCTAATGAGAAAATAAATTATTTTTTTCAAGTGAGTGGTTTTTGACCCATAATTTTATCAAATCTCACCCAATTTTTGGAACGAATGCATCGCTGTATTGACAATGAAAGGGGCTTTTAAACTATTCATAACAATTGGGGTATTTGTATTTGAGATTTTAAAGTTGGGGTTGCTAGAGATTACAGGGATGAGAATATTAAAACCACTTGACCGTCAAAAAAGTTCCCCCGAAAAACAAAAATCGACCTGTTGCGGCGGTAAGTTTTAAAATGAACACAGTGTATATGTATAGTCGGGACGCTCTTAGTTCACCACTTTCGTATTAGAAAGCGATAAGGGGTTATGTTCGTCATTTCAGCAGCTCTCAAATGTTATTTCTTAAAATCAATATGACAGAGAGAAGTTAATTTGAAAGATTTCAATCATATCCGTGGTATTTTCTGAATGATTCCCAATATATATATTATAATGTAGCTAGAAGTTAGGCCTGTGGTATTAAGCCGCAATGATTCTAGTGATGACGATTATTCTGAAACAGAATACACTGTTATTGTTTTTAAAACTGTATTTCATTTGTATTTATAATCAATAACCTTTTTGTTATAAATTGCTATTAAATGCTCTCCACTTTTTTCTAAATGTATCTACTAAGGACGCATTCTATTGAACTTCTATTTGCAAAAACAGATAATGTATTATTATTCGTATAAGGAAAAGCCCCCATTGTTGATAATTCAGTTTAATTCAAAGATTTTAATTGTACGGCAAAAAAGTCGTTAGGTACAAAAAATGTCTAAGCTAAGTGACAAAAATAAAACTTTTGCTTTTAAAAACTTTTTATCGAAATCGAAATTTCATGATCACTAAAAAAGGTCGTAATTTTTGTTTTCATATGTAGAACGAAGTATCTAATAGATCAGGTTGGGTCTCATCTGGCTATACGCTCATAAAAAAAACCGACACAATTTTAGGTGTTTTCTGCCACATGCCAGGTAAAAATAACGTTTTAGTACTGCTGAAACTTCCGACGAACAGAACTAATCCGAAAGTGCTAAACTAAGAGCGACCCGACAACATCAAATTTCAACTTAATTGGTTAAGTAGATTAGGAGCCGTTTGGCTGTAAATGTTGGCCAGAGAGACACAAATGATCCTATGTTTTTTTGAGTCGTATGTACCCTGAACAGGTTGAAAGATGTTACGCCTTTGTCAAATTGCTAATAGTGAAATTAATAGATGTCTGGGGACATTCTCCCCCCCCCCCACACACACACAGTTTAATAATTACGTAGAAATTAAAATTGAATATAGTTCAGTTGGTTTAGCGGCTCTAATTATCGCCAAAAGTTAAATATCTTTCAGGATAAATCCCTAAATTAAATAAACAATTAATTGAATATTCCCAAAACAATTTAGCATTATTTAAATTCGATGAAATTCCATTAATTAATGCGCTTCCTCCGGTTCTCTATATCCATACAATCGCACAATAACAATCGGTTGATTATCGCATTGTCGTCGATTTGGCAGCAATTAGATATTTGTGGTCATAAATTTCACTGTCGAGCAACCAATCGTATTAACAAGTTACTCAACTGACAGCAGAATTAACACTTTCAAAGATTGAGTCATACAAAACTCTATTGTTCTCTAGAATGTTAATTTCGAGTTGATTCATAATCGCAACTAGGTACTGTTTTACTAATCGTCTTGTTATCCCGCGTGACTGGAACCCGATTTAAATAGATCTTCAGATTTTCGCAAACCAGTTTCCAACAAACGCGGTCACTATTCAAACATTCCCACCGATTAAACCGGTCTGCCATTAGCCAAATATCGTTTCAAATTATCTCTCTATAGAAAACAGAGCCATAATTGTTGATTAATTTCTGTAGAAACAATGCATGGACAGGAACTAAACTATTTAAAACAAAAAATCCCTTTGTTATTTTTCACTTAGGAAGAGAGTTAATGCAATCTTTTTTTTATGAATAAACTTAATTTCCCAACTTTATGACCTTTCATTTGATACCTATATCTTTTACCTTTCCTTATCGCGGGTGCCATATTGAAATTTAACCCCCACAATGAGAACAAAAATATAATGTTCCTTCAATATTAATACTTAGTGGTGGTCAATTAAAATTTTAATATTTTCATTCTCCCAAGTTTTTTATTTCGATTTGAAATTTCTAATTTTGGATTATGTAGATAGTACACCATTTACAATGTTGACACTGGACCACAATTCGGTAGTCTCCTTCATTACAATCCTGATTATCAGTTAATAACAGAAGCGAAATACTATTCTTATCCACTAACCATCAACATTCATTCAATTGTATTCTTGACTCCTGTAAATCTTTTTCGACATCAATGTACGACCATATTGCATTTTCTTCACATCCCGTCCTTTTCTACTTCCGTCTGATTGTCAAATTTTTAAAAAAATAATTTTTAAATAGTTCAAGTGAACCTAATAAGTTTACTTTCATCCATCCCCTACCTGTAATTTATAATATATTAATTAATTAAAGATCCCACAAAAGGTCAACAAACCAAATATAGATATTGGCACTACAAGAAATGTACAAAAAGTATTTAGATTCAACAAATCAAATCTGTGAAAAAAATTCTTATTGCGATATCAATCTTCAAACTAATCACATATTTACCTCTCTTTTCTTTCCTCCCTATTATTTTCACATCAAGTGAAAAGCGATTCTTAACCGTCATTGATTATATCTGTAATCGCGAAGGATTCTTCTTTCATTAGCCGCTCTCACACCCACACATACATTTTACGTTCTTCTCAAAATACCAAGATACTTCCGCGCTTTCGGAAGATTGTTTTAATTCGAATACAAACAATTTTTTATTCCTAGCACTGACAATTGAAAAAAAAACATAGCGATAACTCCAAAATAAAGATATTAAAATTTTTTTTTTATAAACCAGTTTTCAGGCTTCACATTATTCACATCCTCTAAAAAACTGTTAAGCATCACTCATTTTAAAATAATTATTTTTTTTTTCTTGAAACTTCTTCCATTATCAGTTATTGAAAATAATCGTATGATATGATAGGGCTATGTAATCTTAAATACACAGGACTTTTGACCTGTCCAAACCTGCTTATTTTATTATTCTGTACAGCTTATGGTAAAAGACCGGAAACTTGTATTAGCACAGGTATATTTATAAAAATTTTGGGAAATACTTAAAAACTTTAGAAATTAGGTATTATTGCTCTCTCGTACAAAAAATTGCGCGGACTTTTCTAAATTCTTTCTAATTCCGTTTTCCTTCAGAGTGCCAGCCAGTTCCTTTTGTAAAACATTACCAGTGAAATGGAAATGGCCTGAGGAACTGTTACTACTTTTTCAAAAATATTGTCAAGGCCATAATTTTTCACTTTTCACTAACACTTTCAATAATTCTAATTAACAAAAGGATAGTTAGTTTCACTCCATAAACTGAGATTTAATCATTAAATTGATAATATGTTCGTTTTCTCGTTACCCTTTCCCCTTGATATGCAAATGAAGTTGTAAATCGTATGAATAGTGTAATGGGTAAAGCGCAGTAAATAGAAAATTAAATTGAGCGTTTTTTTTAGTATTCGCAATCATTTTCTGTTAAAATATTCCATAGTACATAACTGTTTACACTGATTGTAATTTTGTTTTCATTTTTTTTTATTTCACTGCAAAACCTGCGGTATAACGAGTTTAAAATAACAGGCGAAGTACATAATTTGCTTAACACATAATTGAGCACATTCTGTTTACTTTGCTTGGAGTACATTGCGTGATTCTTGTATCGTATATTTGCGACCGTATATCAGATTACATTTTAATAATGTTATCAAATCGTATAACGTTTATATTAGAGAAAATATTATTCAAACACTTAAGCCGGCTACTCACTATTCGTCGAGTCGTTTCGTTAATGCTCAGACTTCGACTATGCGACGCATTAGATCCTACTCATTATGTGTTGATTCACTTCCCTTCAATGATTCATAGAAACTCGTCCATTGTGCGAAATGCGACCAAAAAATTTCAATGTCAGAAAAAAATATACTGGTTAAGTTTACTACGGTTATCTACTGTTTAAAACAAACATTTTGTGTTTTTCTTCTATTGTCGTTAGTAAAAATGAGTTTTGATGAAGAAGACCTGCTTCTTCTCGCTGCACCTCAAGCTTGTTATGTATGTATGTATTTGTAGGTACAAATGTACTACCATGATCGTGGATATGAAGTTATGAAGCTTTTGAGTTACTGTTGAATAAAATTGGTCCCTAAATACGGGAAAAAGGACACACAATTTAGGTTATCCATACCAGCACAAGAAAGACTATCTGTTACGTTGAGATATTTGGCATCTGGCAGCTCATATCAAAGCTTAAGCTTGGTTTCTTCAACGAATTACTTTCGTAGATTACTGGAAAGCTTTTGATAGCGTTCCACATTCCTGGCTTGTTAAAGTTTTGCAAATTTACAAGGTACATCCCACTCTTGTGACTTTTCTCGAATCTGGAAAACGAACCTCCATTTACAAATAAATTGTCAATACCTCAAAACATGAAATTTCTATCCGTATGGGGATATTCCAAGCAGACTGCCTCAGTCCACTTTGATTTTGATTGGCAATGAACCCTCTATCCTATCTACTTAACGATACGGAGAGAGGGAGAAAGAGCTCTAACGGACATAGTTAATTTACATCACAAACAATATCTAATCTCCAAAAATTCCTCATTGACAAGGCAAATATCTAAATTGCATGAGCTGGTCGTGAAAGCAGATAAAAACTATTCCCCCTCAGATCTTGTAAACTCTGATAAAAAAAAAACTTCGTGGAATCGTGATAGATTCCAGGCGAAGTGGGCTTCGTGGTTGACATCATTACGACCTAAATCAACCTTTCATCGACAAGGAAGGATCAAATAAGTGGTCTCTGATGGAACATAATTTCCAGAAACAAAAGAATTTATAATGACAATTTAAGACCAAGTAATTAATACCAACAATCACAAGAAATTTCTCATAAGAGATATAAACATCGTGTCGGACAAGTGCAGAGGGTATCAACAAACAACAAAGACGATACAACAGATTACGTCGGGATCTTCAGCAACAGCTACGCCGGCACAATCAACTTTGCAACATCATCCATGTCCAACAAATTTGGATTAGTTAACACCTACACGACTTGTTACAAGTACCTACCATACGCATTCGGTTCTAGTTATGCTGATTTTACTTTCATTTTTTTTCGGCGGAAATACTGTTAATTTTTTCTTCAATCCTGTCCTTCAGTTCTTGTGTGTTTGCGGGAGGCGGGTCAGCATACTCTAGCCACATTGTCCGGTGTTCACGCAGTTCTCTCTTTACCTGGACGTTTTTTGTTAATGGTACTTGATGTCTATCGGAATCACTTTACTCACGATTTCACCAAATTAGCCGATTAGGCGTCTGCTATTCGTCGAATAACGAATCGGTTTCAGAAACGACGTCTAGCCAGAGCAAAATTCGTTGGCCTTGAAATAGGATTCGATCATGTATCTGTCCACTCTGCCATGACAACTAGAAACTAGAATCCGCATTCGTTGACGATCTGCGTCCATCTATCGCATTTCAACTCTTGTACAGGGCCGGCGTAAAATGCATATGAAAACTGTTATGTCCACTGAAGCACCCTTTATAAGCGTGTTATAAAACAATACGTCTAATGCTACTTTTTATCTCTTGATAATATCATTCAGGTTATATCTGCTTGTTTTATAGATGTATATTTGACACATGATGTAAGTGTTGATCCAATTAATTCTAAAAAATGTTTCGTTCAAAAGCAGTGGAATTGAATCCGAAATCTTGAGCTACTTTTTGTTAAAATGACGTGAATGAAATGTTGTGTTGTAGTAAAAACGAGGCGTTGTATTGTCATATTCTAGAAATTAACAAATTTATCTTTTAAGCGGCTTGTAAGCTAAAGCATGAAGAATTTCCTAATTTGAGAGGTATTTCATTTGAAACTTTCCAATAGGAGTAAATAATCAAGAAGAACAGCAAACTCGCTTTCGTCCACTGAATAATCGAAATCGAAAAGCCCCTCATTTAATTAAATGGGATTTGATGACAGAAACGTGTGAAAATGCCGAACATTCAGCCGTCGCCGTTGTCGGCAACGGACTTCGACCGGGATAATGTGAGGTGCCCCTCGAATCAGCTATTGAAACCAGTTGGAATTCTTGCGGCAACCGTTGTCCAGATTTGCTAAATTCGCTTCAGGTTTTGCCGAATGCCTTTCGATTTTCCTCAAAGATTGTTGAATGCTACGGATATTTGAACGCATCATTAGATTATGGGTTGGTTCCTATCAGCAATTCTGTTATCGTACGTAACCAGCAATTGAACTGTTTAATGGTCATGCGTAAAAGAAATTAGTAAAGTAACCAGTAATCTCTTACCAAACATATTATTACGAACTCACTCATTCAGAAGCCGGCCCTGTCGCAAACTATGAATGCGAACTTTCTAGAAAGGTTCTCCAACAGGTAATGTTCGAGACTGTTCTCGAACAGCGTAGAAGGCGGTGAATTCAAGAAAGTTCTAGAGATTCGAGGGACTATATATACGCGGGTTTTCGAGTGAGTCGAGGAGTTGTTCAGTATACAGTGAATCGGTAAACAGTTTGAGTATACAGTGAGTGAACAGAAGTGAATATAAATAGGGTTGAAGATAAATTAGGACAATTATTATACCGAGTGTAGATACATTAATAGACATTAAGTAGTGTGTATATAAATTAAGTTTATTATAGTGTGTAAGTGTTTCTTTAATAAATCAATAGTAATTAGCCATAGTGAGTGTATAATTTTATCCCACAGTAAAAACTGTTCAAATAAATAAGAAAAACATTACATTGGTGTCAGGTGTGGGGTAATATAAATAAATAATTACGTAAAAATGGCTAAAAGACTATGTGACCTGAAAGTGACGGAACTAAAAGTAGAATTAGAAAATCGCGATCTGGAAACGTCCGGAAAGAAGAGTGAATTAGTTGAAAGACTGAAAATAGCACTGGAAAGTGAAGACTTGGATCCAGAAACATTCTTATTCAATAACGAGTCCTCCACCATAATCTCGTCAATATCTGCTATGAAGGATGATATTTCTGCTATGAAGGACGATATTTCTACTAATATGGACGAGAAGATTTCTACCATGAAGAATGATATTTCTGCTATGAAGAACGATATTTCGACCGATATTTTGTCAATGAAAAAGGACATTGCCGCTAAAGTCGAAAACAAAATTTTCCTTCTAAAATCAAATATCGAGAAAATTGAGAATAAAATTACAACAATGGAAAAGGAAATCCAGGAGTTGAAGAGACTCCAGACTCCAGAGCACAAGACATGCCAGCAGAAGAAAAGAAGATCGAGCAATTAAAACCCTGCAAGCCAGAAACACTCCCCAAGATAGAAGATGTTGGCAGTTTTGCTCGAGTCAAGGCCCAAACGTTCGACGGAAAGATGTCGTGGACCAACTATGCAAAACAATTTGAAGCAGCTGCTAGAGCGAATAATTGGTCAGACAGGGAGAAGGCAGTGAACTTAACCATCGCGCTTCGTGGAGATGCCTTGGATGTGCTTCAGACGATACCTCTTGAAGAAACGGATGAGTTCGAGCAACTGAAGAAGAGGTTGGACATGCGATATGGTCACGAACATCTAGAACTCTTGTACCAATCTCAGATGAAGAATCGAAGGCAGAGACGTGATGAAACCCTTCAAGAGTATGAAGTGGATATTGCCCGACTAGTCCGATTTGCTTATCCATCAGCACCAGAAAACGTGATGGAGTGTTTAGGCATACAGGCCTTTATTGATGGCTTACGTGACCCTGATATGCAGAGGACGCTTCGTTTAGCCCATCCCAAAACATTGGTCGATGCATTGACTGCTGCTCTTGAATATGAAGCAGCCCCGAAGGCGTCGGGATATAACAAAGTTAGGACCGTTCAAGAAGAGGGTGACGAAGATAAATTTGACCAGTTTGTCAACTTGATAAAAAGCATGGTAGAACGAAAGGCGAGGAAGATTAGATGCTGGAATTGTGGCGAGCTAGGACATGTACGCAGCTCGTGTAAGCGCCCTAGAACTCCAGCAAACCAAGAGCCCCAGTCCCACGAAAACTAGTATGGGTCGGCCACGAGGGGGCAGCACCGACCCAGGATCGTTCCAAAGACCCTTTCATACTGATAGCCTCTCTCAGATGCCGTAATGACAGTGTATATGTGGATGGCGAAGTGAATGGCAAGAAATATACTCTGCTGGTGTATACTGGAGCAACTAGAACCATTATACGACCAGAGATAATAAAATCTAAGAAGCTTCTGCCAACGAGGCTGCGACTCCGGACCGCAACAGGGTAGAGTGCCAATGTTCATAGAGAGACGCAAATCCAATTGGGAATTGGTGAAGAAAAATTCACGCATACGGTAATCGTAGCTGACATCGAAGAAGACGTGATTCTGGGAATGGACGTAATGAATTTACATGGTTTCCAGTTAGACTTTAGAAACAGAACCATCAAGGTGAGTTCCGAAGAAATATTCCCTCATCCACATGAAAGCAGAACGATGTTGGCAGCTGTACAGGAAGATACTGTTCTTCCTGCACGAAGCGAAACCATGATAGTAGCGCGGCTACAGAGGATCATGGAAGAAGGTACACCGGTTATGATGGAACCTTGGAACCACGACGAAGAGGTTGGTAAAGAAGTGCTAATTGGAAAAGGACTGGTTACGTCAGCGAAGGAGATCCCAGTACGTGCTATAAACGTGAACGATTACCCAATTACCCTCAAGAAGGAAACCAGAATTGGATGTTGCATACCGGTAACGTCTGTAGTTCGTCAAACAACGACAACCGACAATTCTAATGACAGATTCGAACAGATGTTGTCAATAGCTGGCCAATCCTTGAATCGAGCTGAAAAAAGGAAAATGGGAGAATTCCTCTTGCAGTATCGAGACCTATTCGTACCAAAAGGAGGGAAGACTGGTAGCCGTCAAACACAAAATCGATACTGGTAATGCCAAACCAATTAAACAATCAGCTCGAAGGCTACCGCAAGCGAAGAGAGAGGAAGCGGAAAGAATAATTCAAGAGATGGAGGAGATGGAGGAAGAAAAAGTAATAGAACCATCTACTAGTCCATGGGTGTCTCCAGTAGTGCTCGTCAAGAAAAAGGATGGAACTACTAGATTCTGCGTGGGCTATCGCCAGCTGAATAACGTGACGAAAAAGGACAGCTATCCTCTGCCTCGGATCGACGATACGCTAGACACTTTGGCTGGCAGTAAAATGTTTTCTACCTTGGATCTGAAGTCTGGCTATTGGCAAGTAGAAATGGACCCAGAAGACAAAGAAAAAACTGCTTTCACTACCGGATTATGGCGGTTCAACGTCATGCCCTTCGGGCTCTGTAATGCGCCCGCGACATTTGAAAGACTAATGGAAAATGTATTAAGAGGGTTATCTTGGAAAACTTGCCTGGTCTATTTAGACGACATCGTAGTATTAGGTAAGACATTCGAGGACCACCTGAAGTTTTTGCAAGACGTATTCACACGACTGCTGCTCAGCTTATGTTAAACCCGAAGAAATGTCAGTTATTCCAAAACCGAGTCAACTATCTGGGTCATATCGTGAGTAACGAAGGAGTGGCAGTAGATCAAGAGAAAATTGCTTCCATTAAGCAACGGCCGCAACCAACAGACAAACGTCAAGTCAGGAGTGTTCTTGGACTTTGCACATACTATCGAAGGTTCATAAGGAAGTTTGGAGATATTGCCAAGCCACTAACTCGAGTCACAGAAGAAACAAGAACTTTCCATTGGGATGAAGACTGTCAAACTGCTTTTGAAACCCTCAAGAGACATTTAACCACGTCACCGATACTAGGATATCCGTTACCAGAAGGAATTGGAGGAGTACTCTCACAGATCCAAGGAGGCCAAGAAAGAGTGCTGGGATATTTCAGTAAAGTCCTCTCCAAACCAGAACGAAACTACTGCGTCACGAGAAGAGAACTTTTGGCGGTAGTGAAGTCTGTGGAACACTATCAGTATCTCTATGTTCAAATGAATAAAAAAAACATTACAATATTTTGAACTTGTTTAGTAGATGCCCAAGATTATCCACATTTTCTGCGACATGTCCACAAGGATAGTCTGGCCTTATGGATAACTTTTTCCCAGTGAGCCATGTTTCGTATCTAGGATAATCTCCAAATATTTCACTTACGCTTCAATGGCCATAGTCATTGATCCTGTCCTTGGATGTTAAAACCGGAAAAGAATATTTCCTCAAACTAACAGTTGGATCGTTTGTTGTACTACTGGTTTTATTTTCGTTTCTGTTAACACTGTATAAAAAATATTATCCAGCTATTACACGGGATGTGTTTGCTTCAATGTTAAATTATAACAAGGTTTTCATGGAATAAGCAAAATATTTATGGAAGCAATTGGTCGAAAATTCATGAATGCATAATAAATCAGGTGAAAGAGCAGTGCAAGTCATTTATTGACATTCTGCCGTTTATATTACTAAAATTTAAACGACTCGCTTTCCATTTAAATGCTTCTTTTAGAGGTACTTGAATATGTTGGAACGGAGATGGATTTTTAAATAACCTCTTAGCCGTTACCCAACTTAATGTTTCTAGTAGAGCACTCGGTGGTGAGATGCAGCTTCCTTTTTTCGGTTTTCGCGGCAATCGCCCCATTCATTTTAACTTCTGTTTTCAAAAGATTTATTTTACCATCACTTCTGTTTATCTTTATGGCCTTTTTTCGATTTCAGCTTTTCCAATTGTAATAAAAAATACAATGTATCACTGGTTTCTACAATGGCTGCAAGTATTTTAACAATCCTAAACAGTACCAAAGCAATAACAGATATGGTTCACTTTAATCAGAAAACTCATCAAGTTTCATTACAATTTTCACAAAACTGAAATAGTTATTCATCATTGTTGCTGGAGAATTGTGTATGTATACTAGGAGGATTGTATATTTGCTTGTTTTAGTTTCCATAAGTGTCCCTATTTCCTCCAGGTGTTGTGCCCTAGGATTCTGAATTATTATGCATTTCGGTTTCTTCTTCCATTTCACAGAATCTACATTCATCTTCCTCTACCATTTTGACCTATTTTAGGTGCCTGTTCAGGCGACAGTGTCCCTTTAGGATCCCTGTTAAAACTCTTTGTGCAGTTTTACTTTGACATAGGCATTCATTTGATCTCGGTAAAAGAAACATTCGGTCATACATAGGATGTGCTCAGTAGTTTTCTCCTCTAGGTGACAGAATCTGCATGTGGCTTCGTCTGTCAACCCCATTATCCTTGCGTGTCTGTTAAGCTTATGCTCTGTTAACATAATTACTACGGCTTTGACAGTTTCCTGTTTTTTCTTATTAGGAATGCCATAAAAGTTGGCAAATGTCTTCTAGTGAACTGCTTCGTTTAAGGCACTAGCTTAGAATTGACCTCTATAAAATTGAATCCATTCAGTGCTATTCTGTAAACAAATTTGGAATTTCAGAGTTGTATGCTTTTTTGTCAGTTATATTTTAAACCCTCGTATCCTTATCGGAAAAGTTAATCTAAAATCTCCGATAAAGAAATACCTTCCTAGTGTGGTAACAGTTGATATCGATTTGTAGAATATAATGTAATGTTTTTTGTTTCAGGATGTGTCAGCATGGCAAGGTGGGCAGCGCCACAGATTGCAGCTGTGATTCTTCACTGTTTTTTGTCGGGTACGTTTTCCCTTTCTCAAAATTAATGTACCATATCAAGTAATCCTATCTGGAAACAAACAAGATTACATCTCGCCTCTCAGATTTTTGTTGCTAGACCCGGTTTTTCAACATTGTTATGACTTTTAACTTTTCAAGGTGTCAGGTTTTTGTAAGATTGTTTATTAGACAATAGCAAGTGAATTTTTATTCTAAAATTTTCAGTCAAATCAGATATAAATCTGTCATGTATATACATAGTTACTTTTTGTATACGATGACCTTTAGAATAATAGAGATGTAGAGACCAAAAACGTAGACAGCTAATAAATTGCTGTTCATTGAATCAACTTGATAGTAATTTGTTGTTCACAATGTCATCCTGAATTGAGAAAATAAAAAAAATTAAGTCCAGGAGCCACCAATCCTGAAAGCTCCGTGATTAAGTTATCAAAAGTTAACACAGAGCCTCCGCACACGGGTCGTTTGGCATTCGATGTGGATGCGTCTCGAATGGGTCCACCAACGGGTCGATTTGCGGTCAAACCTTGCGAGCTGCTGAGAACGAGAAATTTCGAGTGTGACGATAGTTTCGCGTGCAATATGTAGTGAATGGCTGGAGATATAGCTTCCACTAGAGCAACGCAACACTCTTTTGACATTCTATAGATTGCTAAAAAAAAATTTTATCACTTTCCTGTAATTCTTTTGCAGCAACAAACAACCGACAATGAAAATTCCGCTCTATGTACGGATGTATCCATAATCTCCGTTTCCTTTTTTTTATCCGACGGTACATATGAAAAATAACAGCGTCCTCTTCATCATTTGAACCACTCATTATAAAAAAGGACTGAACTTGTTGGAAGACATACGCGAGCTGAGACAGATGAAAATCGCCCCGTGCACGGTTAACCTCCGGTTGCATCGCATAGTTCGTATGTGACGTTCATTCCGCTTCGACTTCGAGACGGATCCGCTTCGAGTGCCAATCGACCCGTGTGCGGATAAGATTTGATTGGTCGATGTTGTTTCAATTGAGCCTCGCAACTGCGTATAGTCCCTTAAGTATCTAACCCATCGAAAAATAAGTTAACATCAAGTACCACCCGGATATACAAGAAAATGACTAAAAAAAAATTCAGTAAGAATTTCATTCAAAAATTACAACTATGAAAATTTTTATGTATCTTTTACTTTTGTTATTTATTGATAGATTTCACCGTCCTTATCGTTTCCCTTATTTTTTAAAGTATAATCCACACATATGGTAAAAGTGGGATAGACACCACACTTTTTGAAAAAAAATTGTCGCAGCGCTATTTTAACTTTTTTAATTGAAATAAAATTAACAAAATTAACTTCAATGTTTGTGTAACACATTCCACTACATTAAAACAAACAATTTTCTTACAGAATGGGAAAAAATTTATAAAACGTCTCTCCCACCGGGTAGGGAGAGATTCTGTGGCTAGGAGGAAGAGATGCCACAACGTGTTATCCGTAGGATATAGGTGCCTACTGCTTTTTTTTCAGCTCCCCACGTCTACAAAGATTAAACAGTTACACACGTTGGCATGCATTGTGCAGGTCTCGTGGGCTGAATCTGATGAGACTTCTTCATCACTGTTGTCATAGTTTGCTTCCTTATTCGACTTTGACAATTGTACAACTTGTTTGTTTTCTTTGTGTTTTCGGTGGTCTTATAATTATTGTTCTTTTTTCTACAGACTCTTTTTTCGCTGATACCCCATATCTCCTCTCGTTTGGAAATTTCTCCTGCTCTTACTTTTTCTATCGCTGTTGCAAACTGTTCTTCGGTCTATTGCGCTCGTGATTTAGCAGTTAGTTTTCGAATATATTTCCTTTGCATTTTATTTATATGATATAATTTGATGCATCTCTTCCATCTACAAGATGCGGTTCTAATGTTATTTGGAATAGCTCCAACTGCACTCATAACAAAAAATAATTGTCAAATATTGTAAATTGTACCATAGATTTTTTCTCATTAATAGCTTACGAATCACGTGACATGCGACATCTATCTCACTTTTACCATATCCATTATTTCAGGAAACCTGCGCTTCTATGAAAAGAATACAAATTCTTTTTTCTATTAAATCTATTTACATTACATATTATTAGTTTGAATTAACCATTCTGAAATTCACTTGCCATTGTCTTGCAAATTATATTCACAACAATAATTTACTCAATACTGCACGTACATATCTTAAAAAATATCAATACCCTAATTAAACATTAAACATTAAACATTAAACATTAAACATTAAACATTAAACATTATTTTTATATTATTTGTAAAATGTGCTGTTTTCGTAAAAACTCTCCGTTTATTTGCTGACTACAAAATAAAATAAGTTTACAGGCTGTTTATTTATTTTGTTTTGTATATTTTCAAGCAACGTTAAAGTACCTCTTACAAATTGAGTTATTTTTACCTAAAGCATCCACGCCCACTGCTTTCAAAACCGTCAAGTATTATGGTGGTATTATTTAGTACCACAGATAATATAAATAAGACTTTCGGGGCTAAAATCGAAAGTATCTAGGCATTGAAAAGGGTAACTAAAACTTGTTTGAGCAGTTGAAGTGACTACACAGTTAGTTTGGTCACACTTTTGAGGTTATTCCAAAATATATTTGAATTTGATCAAAAATTTGCTACATCAAAAAATATTCTCCCTTTCGATTCTAATTAGGGACGTGGGAAATACGTGCCATAACAGATAGGTGGTCACCAGTAATATTGATTGCCGCTTGGTATTAAGATACCTATCTATATATTAATTATTATTTTTTTTGGAATTTGAAATTGCCAATTCCATTGTTGAGGAAGAATTCATGTAATTTTTAGAAAATGCTTCGGTAAAAGGATATCATTCATTTAAAAGTTTTTGTAATACAAAAAAATATTCCTCTCGGCATATTAAATTGGACAGAGATCCGTCATTATCTGTCTGACGGTTAGGTAAAGTATCTCAATGTGTTGAATTTTGAACGCTCTGCTCATTTATCATCAAACGCATTGTCTCATTTCCTGACCAATAAATTTCCAGTGATCTTCATGCGATTTTCCACCTTCTAGAGAGGTCGTTTGCATTTTTCACTATGTTGAAGTACAGACACAATGGAAACAGGTAATTCATCTTTCTCTTGTAATTTCTACGCTATGAACATGGCGTTAACCAAATCCTCTAGCATAGACGAATTTAGTTCATGTGATGGAATAATTACAAACACAATGTTGGTACCAGTATGGCAAATATCCTGACCAATATCTGTATTTACCAGTTTCTTTCCGATATTTTTGTCACTTTGTCATTTCTTTTTTTCTCATACAACAATTGAGAATAGTTGGTAAAGATTACGGTTAGAAGAATTCACAGGGTAGAAAATTTGCTAGTTCAAGTGAGTTTTATAACAAACAGCATGAAGACTGTAAAATGAAATTTAAATGGATCTGTTCTATTTTTGTTGAACCACCTTGTATGAAGACAACCTATGTATCGAAAATATAACTCTAATTTCATTTTATACAGTACATTATTAATTTGAAAGCGATACGTCACGTTGTTATTCCAGTACATAATTTTAATTATATATTAATTATTAAAGGTTGACCCTCGTTACCGTTATCTATAATTTTTGAATTTTGAAATATTAATCAACATAGCATAGCAGAAATATTGTAAATAATTACAATTGGGGGTGCAATAATATGTATAACTCCACATAAGTACAATTATTGTGTTAATGAAGAAATTGTTCAGTGAACTGATGGATTTAAAGTGTTATAAATTGAAAATGTTTCTCTACATCCATACGTTGGTTAATAATTGAGTATTTCAGGTCGGATTCATAACAATGGGCTCATTTACATTTTTTTTTATTTCACCATTGGAAGAGCACATTATTTTGAGGCTCTGTGCAAAAAATTAGACGTCAGCGAGACTCTTAAGTCGCCTAAAAAAAAGTATAAACATTAAACAGCGCTCCTCTCCGAATTTCAGACACGACGTCATCGCTTATGAAATCTCTCGTTGAGAGAGCGGACACCGCGCCGATCGGTTTTCGCCTTTTCGGTTAGATGACTACTTCGCTAGTAACAATAGGTATTTTGCTAGCTTATATGCTTATTATTTATTATACATTTCAGCAAACTCTAAACAGTGTTATGTTTGTGAAATAAGAACGTTTAGAAATAATTTAAACTATTCGACACAATGGACCAAAGCCTGAGTAAAAAAAGCGATAAATATTGTGCGGTTCCAGAAAGTAAGAGTACTACGATTGAAACATCTAACAAAAATTTTATTTCTATTAATAAGGATGCAAAAAAAACGGAAGCAATGGCAGAAAAGCATAAAAAGACTCAAAGCTCTGATAAGGTGATAAGTCAACATACTTTGTTTGTGTATTTTTAGGATTTCATTTTTCTTCAATGAGAATTAAATTACATTATAAATTACTTTATAAAATACGTTGCGAATCCATATTGAGAGGTTTATTGAAAACCACACGCTTGTATTAATCTAAGTTTTTTTAAATACGTAGATGATATTGTTCTTATTGCTTGTAGAGTTATTTTTGTTCAAAATTATTCAATAAAATAATGGGTCAGTTCTTCACAAATTAAATTTTATTAAAGATGTACTGCTTTTTTCCAAAAAACAGGTAATCTTTTTCAGTAGATCATCAACAAAACTGGCGTATATTATGTTTTAAAAGAAATTATTTTATTTGATTCAAAGTCCGGATCAGCTCTAACAAATATCGCTTTTTTTACCAGTGAGGTGCATGTGCATTTGGATCTGCTCCTTCAATTGGGCAGTCTGCAGTTAAAAAAATTGCAATTTTTTACTGAGTAACCTATAGCGTTATCTCCGTAACTTTGTCCACCAGACCAGGAATAAAATAAAACATCTGGAATCACCCTGTATATCATTTGAAAGAGCATGTATTTATGAAAATATTGACATTTCTAATAATTCTGGCCGGAAAACAGCCAAAAACGATGTGTCACATAGTATAAAATTACAATTTAATAAACTCGTGTTTTTTATTAAAAAACTGCATAATCATTAGCAAGTCCACTGGAAGATTTAATGAGTCTGCTTTTTTAAAATAAGGTCCACGCATTTTATTTTATCCACACAAAATTTTGCGAGTAATTCAAAATAAATAAATTCTACGCGAGGCACGTTACAGTCAGAAGCGTAATGTTTGTGCACATTAACTTTCATATTCGGTGACGTCACAGTCATAGTCTTCGCCCCGCTACGGTATGCTTGTTTAATTGGTTGTATTAGGAGAACGACATATTCTATTGACATGAAATTTTCAGAATCATATTTTTATCCTTAGTACATTGTTTTACGACAGTTTAAAATGATTTAAAAATTTCAGTAAACGAGCCCATTGTCTATTCCAGTTCTCCGTCCAATGTTGCCACAACAAATTTTTTGAACTAAAACCACTTCCAATATATAGGCATTTTTTGATTACAATCAAATTCAAGAGAAATGAAATTCATTAATTTGGCTCAGATACAAATAATAATTCTTTTTTCTCTTATTTTTTGGGAATCAAACCACATTAATGCTTTTTTTTATTTCGACGTTGTCGACGTTGTCAAGATTAACTAGTAATGAAATAATTTTTGGTCGCTATCTGACACAATGAAAAAATTTGACAACTAGACATTCAATAATATTTTGAAGTTTAAGACTACAAAACTTTGTTGTCAAATTTTATTAAGGTCCATTCATAGTCGATCACATCTCTGGTAAAATGTGCACTGGATTCCATTTCTAGTAGACTATCATATCGTTAGAATGTCATAAAATAAATTTTATTTCACATTTTACCAGAGATGTGATCTACTATGAATGGACCTTAATAAAATTTGACAACAAAGTTTTGTAGTCTTAAACTACAAAATATTATTGAATATCTAGTTGTCAAATTTTTTCGTTGTATCAGATAGCGACCAAAAATTATTTCATTACTAGTTAATCTTGACAACGGTAGCTGAAACTATGGCGTGCCGTTTTGGTAGTTAATAACATCGTTTTAAAAACAAAAACAAAAATATCTCTTCTTTCAAAAATGTTTATTCCCTAATTATTCTGTTAATGAATTAAAATTATGTTTTTCATAATAATAATACAGGAATTTCCATTATGAAAAACATAATATAAATTGCCGATTTAAAATTATGAAATACATAATAAAAATTCATGAATCAAAATGATGAAAAACCGTTGATTTTTTCACTCAACGGAAAAACATAATAGAATTTCAATTTCCATTATGTATTGAGGTTGCCTATACTAATCTAATGCAA
>CAJUYI010000010.1:451478-468608 GCA_910591695.1 Galerucella pusilla | reverse complement strand
TTGCATTAGATTAGTATAGGCAACCTCAATACATAATGGAAATTGAATTTCTATTATGTTTTTCATAATTTTAATTCATGAATTTTTATTATGTATTTCATAATTTTAAATCGGCAATTTATATTATGTTTTCCATAATAGAAATTTCCGTATTATTATTATGAAAAACATAATTTTAATTCTTCAACAGAATAATTACGGAATAAAAATGTTTGAAAGAAGAGATATATATTTTTTTCCTCTTTTAAAACGATGTTATTAAATACCAAAACGGCACGCCATATGAAACGCTACCGAAACGTCGAAATAAAAAAACATTATTGTGGTTTGATTCCCAAAAAATAAATAAGAGAAAAAAGAATAAGTAATGCCTCAAGGAACTTACAGAAGACAAATAATAATGTTATCAAGAAAGGAATGATCATATTATTCGTTTTGATGCATGCATTTGCATAACTTGTTAAAATATACATTTATCATTCTTTATATGCAGCATTGAAAACTAAATAACCAAATTTTATAAGCCTACCACTTTATCTACCTTTCAATTGAAATGTGAGTTAAGGACTGGAAATTTTGTTGTGATAACGCTTAATGAGTTACTGGAACAGCTATCGCCACTTTCGAAATATGACGCAAAAAGCGAGGCTTTTTTGAAAATCTTTAACGAGAGCCAACTTACTTTGGTTAAATTTTGAATAATTTTTTAGAACTTTTGAAATGTAAGAAAAACTGTGAAAGTATTTTCTGAAGGTTTGAAGCGTAGTGCAATTACAACTAAAAACCATGCCAGTATTGGGACGGTTACAATCGACGATGAGAATATTGCAGAATTACATAACCTCTACAACGTTAATAACGTTTTCTTAACTAGGTCGAACAAAGAATATGAGAATCAACTATGTGGAATTTTTCATCATATTTGACTTAATTCATCTTATTTGTTCTATTTTTTAATTTACCACTATATTCGATCTAAAAACCACAAGGAGCCATTAATTTTAATAAATCAAAAACAATAAGTTTGTTCACTAGGATCTATCAAGCATATTAAATCCTCAATAAATAAAAAACAATATAATTATACATATATTTGTTTATTTCTGCATTTTCCAACACAAATGAACATTTCTTTTTGAAAATAACACTGACAAAATTTTAATATAAGTCTGTTGCTTCAGAGCACATGAGCCGAGTGTTTTTCCCAGGTATTTTTAAAGAATGGTACGATAGAAAAGTCACAAAGGTTTACTGTTGAAATACGTGTTATAATAAGGAATCTTTTGGTACAACGCTGTTTTGAACGAACTTTTCGGTTCAATTACAGCCTAAGAAATAAACTAATATTTTCACTACTTTGATTTTTACAAAGAAAGTACGTTGCCGTTCTCGAATTTATAGACTAAACTCGCAACCAGAGCAAACTGAAGTTGAAAGTGTTAATAAATTGGGTCTTGGATGTATTTGAAATTTAATTTTCATTGTATGAACTATAAAATGATGTGGGACAATACAATGGGTGATAATGTCTCTATAGTCGCCGAAAATCGAGCCCAAGTTTTCCGACATGAAAGAAATGTTGAAAAAGTCTGGAAAATATTTTAAACTGAATTCTTCCAAACTTCATCCCAAAACCGCCATTATGACAACGATCTATATGAATTGATGCAGTTTTGATTTTACTTCTTCATATGATTCACCAAGTTATAATATTAGTTTAAATAGTTACCTTTGATTTGACCTAAAAAATAAACTGGTATTCGATAATAAATTCTGCAATGATCGCTTGGACTAAGACGAAGGCCTGCCAAAAAATTTATTTACAAAAGAAACCGTCATATTATGAAACATATCTATGCGCCTTTGTGACTACCAACACATTTGCGCAGCTTTGTTTGAACTGAAAGGAAATAAATATTATAATATTATATGCTCGTTCACATAGATACTTAAAATGTGTTGGCCATACCAAAGGCATTCAAATCTATCAACCAATTCATTTTGTTTGACTGCAAACTGTTGTCTAATAATTTGTTTAATTTGAATAGGTGAAGGACATTTTGTAAAATGAAAAATTTACAATTGAATTATTTTGAGGGATAGTTTATTGGTTTTTATAGAAGGAACTATATAAAGAATAAAATAAAACCAATTTGATCATTCACTCCACTTTTTATTTTGGGTTATTAGTCTAAAAGTGTGATTTAGATTTGAATGCCTTACTCCAATTCAAGGATTTAGAACAGGAGAGATATTTGTATATATAAATTATATAAAGCTTAATGTAATATACATGTATTTAGAGGATTTATTTGAATTAAATCCAAAGTTTTGTGATGGCATTTTTGTATGTATATATTGTATCATAGTTTTAAATATTTTGTGAGTGTTAAACAATTTTGCTGGTAGATTTTGGTAACTCAATTTAAAATTTAGGCTGTTCTTAAGAAGAATATAAAATTCAAGTAAGTAACAATCTTCATTTCGAAATCTAAAATATTTACTAATAATTAAAAATTGATATTAATATCTATAATAAGAATATAACATATCCCAAAAATGACGTAAAAAATGTTTCGTTTTTTTTTTCTACTTTATTTAAGGCTACTTTCCCCATATTTAAAAAATACGTATACGTCCAAAATTTACCTGCAAAAGTAAGAATATAACTAACCTAAATTTTATAAGAAAAACAATGAGAAGCTGTTCTGCATATGCGATGCTGAAAAATGTTATTTTCTAACATGTATTATTTAAAGTGCCAAAATAGAAATAGAAGAAGTATAATTAATGTTTATTATTATAATGTGTTATTTAATAATAAAAAACAATGTCACATATTGTTAGCGAGCTGTAATATTTTGGCATTTAAATGTTTTGTTAATTAGTTGTAATTATTGCCTAGCACTCTTTGAACATGATTTGTATAATATACAGTCTAATTATTATGTATGAAAAATATATCTTAATCCTATTATCCAGAAAAAGACCAAGCTCTTCAAGCAAAATTTGTTTTTTGTGTCACAATTAACAAAATTTGTTTAAACATATTTCAGAATGTCAATATGTAGCTCATAAGCATTTAGGGATGCTTAAATATCATTTTATTACCAGCTAAGCTCTCCATACAGGGTTGGGATGAAGTATGGAACCAAGTAAATATCTTTGAAACGAAAAGAACGATATTTATGAAAATTTGCAGGTAAGTGCAATGGAACAAATTCTTGAGTCACTCTTTCCAAGACTTCTCCACGTATTAGTTGACATTCATCCATAATTCTTTGTCTTAATTCCTGTAAGTTTGTTGCTCGCCTAACACGTGATTTTAGATAACCCAAAAGAAAAAAATCTTACGGGCTAAGATCCTGAGAGCAAGCAGGCCACTACGAATCCTCTTCGTCCAATCCATCGATTTGGAAAATTCGCATCCAGAAAATCCCTAAAACGTCTATATCATAGTGGGGAGGTGCTCCATCTTGTTGAAACCAAATATTTTGTGATAATTGCCTATTTTGTTGAAGTGCAATAATTTCGTTATTTAGTAGATCCAAATACTTGTCACCATTCATGTTTTCGTCGATAAAAAATGGGCCTGTAAGCCTATTTTCGATCATTCCCATCCAAACATTGAACTTCTGTGAATGCTGGGTATGTGCTTCATGAATCCAATGAGGATTCTCATTTGACCAATACCTTGACGATTAACTGTTCCATTTAAACAAAATTCTTGAACCAATTGTACCTTATTCCTTTGGCGGCTTAGAGTTTAGAATTAATAGGAAATTAAAAGTGAGTGACAGTAGTGAAGAATCGATATGTTCTTGACATTTATAAATTTAATAGATTTTGAGTAGCTGTCAACCAGTCAGATATACGTTGTACATAATAGTGTTAATAAATATAATACCTATGAAGCAAAAGATGTTAGGTTTTTTTCTGGGCAATGAAAATAATTTTTACCCAAATAGCATCGTTATATTTCATAACAAAAAATTATATTGTGCTTCGTAGACTTTTATAGTTTCTGAAGAACAATTGTATGAAGGTGTGCATAAAGGATAACACATTTTTTTACATTAAAGAAATTACACTCGAATAAATCATTTTCTTTATATCAAAATTTCCCAATATTTTCACGTATGGCTTCTTAATAATGAATACGCAATGTTAGTTTTAAACAAAGGGGGGTCAAACAAAACAAATAATTCTTCTCTCGGTGTAGTTCATCTAAATATGTAGTTTTTTGCTCTAATGCAAAAAACTCAAAGGGTGTTGATTAAAGTGCTATATTCCTCGTTTTTACAAATTTTTTCACACTTAACTCAGTATGTATAAATTCAAAATAACAAGCTCTTCCAAAATCTGTAAAAATATATAGGGTGTCCCAATTAAATTAAAGAAGGTGATGGCATTTCCGGTTAAACCAGAAGTATATTATTAACAAAAAAATGTACATCAGATGCTTTTTTTTTCATTACTTGCAAATTTTCATAAATATCGTTCCTTTCGTTTAAAAGATATTTACTTGGTTCCATACTTCATCCCAACCCTGTATACTTTAAATATATCGTCTAAAGTCATTTAAATAATTTTTAGTTCAAAATCTAGAAATGTTCGCAAAATCTTAGTTCCTTTTTGCAGTTTGTTTCTATAACTGCCCTGTACATTGTTCTTTTTCAGTGGAATTAATCGGAATTAATGTTTTCTTAAGTTTCGAATTTCTCACAGATATTCACCACAGATTTAAGATTGAAACGTTCAGCTTTTGCCTCAGCCTTGCATATTTATTATATTCGATTTTAGAACTGTTTTTTTTAGTGTACACGTTATACGATAGTCGATTCAAATAGACGTATCTGAACTTACAAGCAAATAAAAATTATTGTTTTAACGAGTGGACGGACCTTTTTATAGCAAAACCGATGAACGAAATTCAACTGTTTTATTTCCCAGCTCTGACATTTTTACATATTGCAGCAGGAAATTCTATCTAAAAATGCGTGAATCGGTCGTTACTTAAAACTTTAAATTCTCGTTGAACGGTTTAAATAATAATTAATGAAATTCTCCAAATACTTCAATAGTATATAAATACAGTGGAAATTCACATAAAAATATTTTAACAGTTTTATTAAAATTTTAATTAAGCGGAATAATACGAAAAAGAAGTGTGCTACATATACTGACTAGCAAACATTAAATATCCGCAAAATAAGTTTAAGCCGCTTGAATTGAAACTTTAATAACAATAATATACATAGTTAATTTACACCAGAAGCCAATATCTAAACTCCAAAAATTCTTCCTTGGCAAAGCTCAAACATATAAATTGCATCAGCTGGTCACAAATACAGATTAAAACTATTCTTCCTTAGATCTTGTGAGCCCTGATAAGAAACTTGAAATCGTTACAGACTCTGACAAACAGGCGGAGTGGGCCCAAAAAGCGCTTTATGGTCGACATCATCATGACCTCAATCAACCTTATATCGACAAAGAAGCATTAATAAGTGGCTTTCTGATGGGACATGGTTTCCAGAAACAGAAGGTTGTATTATGGCAATTCAAGACCAAGTAAATAATACCATCAATTACAAAAAATTTATCATAAGAGATTCAAACATCGTGTCGGACAAGTGCAGAGACGATACAACATATGAGTCGGGGTGTTCAGCCATAGCTAATATTGATTACCTTCGCGAGCACAATTAGCTTTGAAACATCATCCATCATAAGCTGTCCAACAAATGTCGGTTAGTTAACACCAGGGGTGACTAATAACTGGCCTGATAAAAAAGCCAACTTAGCTCTACTAGTGAATGCTGCTGTACCTAATAACAACAATACTTTAGACAAATACAACGAGAAAATTGCAAAAAACAACGATCTTGCAATTGAGGTAGACAGATTTGACATGCAGAGAAAGTAGAAGTGGTGCTGGACATCGTTTCATCTACGGGACTAATTCACAAAACTCTACAAGACAGCCTCACCAAACTAGATCTTCACAAAAACACATACATCGATGTGCAGAAGGCTGGAATTTTGAATACTTGTCACACTGTCCGTAAATTTCAATTTCAAGGGCTAAGCAGGTGATGATGAAAATAATAATAATATATTTGAACTGAAGTGAAAATTACATTTAAAAATAAACGACTTGGTAACGACAGACGCTCCAGATTGCTCCAGATTGCTCTTCCATTTAACGTTGTGGTAGGTACCCATCCATGCACTAGACAGATCCATGGAATGATGAACAGACCTTTTCAATATAATAAGTTTTAGAGCTTCAAAAGTATAAGGATATCCCTTGTAAACATAGCAGAATAAAACGTCCATTCAATTCACAATTGATTGGAAGAGCCTTTGATAAAGATTATATGTTTTTTTTATAAATACAAACGTCTATTTCCCATTTTTATCATAATTTTTATACGACGCCCTCTTAAACCAAATATTAGCAGGCGCCAATCTTTTATTTTTGGTTTCTTTTTTTATCATTTCTGTAGTTATGTCTTTTTAAACAAGGGAAATCCCATTACACTAAGACATGAAAAAGTAAATCAGATGGGTCGACCCAAACACAATTAATTGTTTGAGATTATGTTTTGGGTCTAGCTAGGTGAATACAGCAACCGCTGGTCAGGTAGAAATTATAAGTAATAAATAATGCCTGTCGAACTTCCCTGATAATAACAAAAAACATGTTTTTATTCATTTAATAATTTAACCCATGTTAAACTATTCCCGAATAGATAGCCATCGACAAACCTACCCCTAAATTCTAACTTTCGCTACTCACACAAGTAATTTACTGTTTCGCTTTAAATCTAAACCCAATAGACATTGTGGCAGATTTTGAAATTGCAATTTACTATGTTCCCAAATTTCCGAGCTATGCCTCAAATTCCATTCAAACAGGCCTGGATGTGTAACTTATAAGATCGAACACATATGAAATGGAAAATGAAATGAAAAATTCAAGTTATTGTTTTTGCAGGAGTATTTGCTTACTATTTGGCTGGAATTCATATTGTAGAAAATAATTCAATTTTTCAATATAATTAAATCTAGTTTGTGTCACTAATTTGCTTAATGAAAGCTGATTTGTCAGTTGACTGGATTTATTTGATATCTATATTTCATATTATTATTGTTAATATAACATTAAAAATTCATGAAAATTAGCAAAATAATGATTGTGTATAAAATAACATAAATAATTTGAAATGATTAAATTGTCGTTGCACAATATATGTATTATATTATGCCTGTAACCATAATTATACATAATCCTATTAATAATTCATACCAAAAGAGAGCCAATCAATTTTGAAACAAGCTAGATGAAAAATAATTATATAATTTAACTGTTCAATGGACGTTTTCAGTTTAAGGTCAGTGTGGCCAACAAAAAGTGGCTTTTATGACAAGAATGACAGTTAATGTCTACCATCCAAAGCATAAGATTTCTTTAGGATTTTTCAACATTGCAAACATCCACATTGCTGTATTAATCTAAAATAACGTTTTTGCTGAATACTCAACGCATCGGATAATTCTAGGAACTATTGGCAAGTCACCATTTCACTTGTGTCATTATATCAGATGTCAATAGAAAAAGCAATCATGAAAGGCTAATGGAGTGAAGCTGACATCTGGCATAAGTAGTGACGGAATGGCATAAATGAAATGGTAACTTGACAATAGTTCCTAGAATTATAGGCAACCCAGGCATTGAGTATTCAGCAAAAACATCATTCTAAATTTTAAGATTTACGCTTCGCGGGTTTATTAATTGTTTTAATAAAGCAATGCAGATGTACGCATCAATAAAAAACCTGCAAAAATCTTATGTTTTAAATAGTAGACATTAACTGTCATTCTTGTCATAAAAACCACTTTTTGTAGGCCACGCTGACCTTAATCTGAGCTCGTCTATAAATTAAGACACCTAGTGATGACGTACAAAACGAACCAGTGCAGTACTTAGAAAAGTGAAGCAAAAGGAGATACAAATAATAATATTAAAGAGCGTTGTATTGATAAAACAAAATCTACAGGCACTCTCGGCCTTGTACAGTTTTTTTTATCTAATTTTGGAGTCCATTAAATGTTTTACTAATACTTAAAAGAGAATATGTCCTATTTATGTTGTTAAATAGCAAAGAGTGCTAAGCATTGTATTTTTTTTTATATTTTAGGAAAATGTTATTGTTTCTCATAATGTAATATAAATAAGTTAAATATATCGATGTTTTTAATTTTATTCTTTCCACTATTAATTCCACTGAATTAGTCCTTAAATATATTCCGTTGAAAATATTTGTCAACGTTTCATAAAATTGGTCTGTAACCAAGTTGGAAAGAAATTTGGCAAAAATTCATCACTTAATGTCGAAAAAAAAAAGGTTTGGGTGAAAAAGGAGAATAATTAGAGCAAGGGAGGAAGTTAGGAATCTCATTTGAAACAAAAGAAACGGTAGTTCAGGAAGAATTACCGGATTACCTAAGGGAAAACCAAATGTGTGCATTTCTGCCGACTCCCTACGATACATTCCAACACTCTATCTACACAATCACCAAATACTTTCCCGAGACTGGATTAAGGTACTTGGTTGATATTTGATAAATAATTATACTGAGGAAAACATATCACCCGAACAGAGGAGAAGTGTAAATAAGCACTACATATTATTAGGTGCATAGCTAATATTATCTGGGTCTCTGATAGAAAAATGTTGCTGCAACTCTAACAATAATCCAAGGTCATTTGGACTATTCTGCTATATATGGTCTATAACTTCTACAGACCCTCCAGACATGAACAGTTTGACAGAATCCAAATGACAGCGCTAAGACTAGCCACCGGTGCCTTCAGAATACAATGGCAGTGCTATATTATGCAAGTGCAATACCTCTAGATCTTATAAAAACATCTCAAACTATTATATACGACAACAAAATTAGATTAGTTAATGTATTTTCCTGTGAACCATCATCTAGACCTACTCGAGTCCGCAATGAAGAAATACGCAGACAATATGCAACTGAAACTCCCATAACAATAGGTCTGTTCCAACCGCAGTCAGAAACGATCAGAGAATAACTGGTCATAGAAAACAAAGAGTTTACTTTCGCGTAATTCCTATCACTGGTTTCAATGGTCCACTACTCTCTGATCGTTTCTGATTGAGGTTGGAACAGACCTAATAATATCAATTCCACCCTGCAAATAACAGTACCGAAAATCAACACCACCGACGGAGTAGGTGCGGCAATAGCCATTGATCAGACCACCTACAAACGGAGCCTGAGACCAGAATGCTCTGTATTTACTGCAGAACTATACGCTATTTGACAAGCGTTATTATTCGTTTAATATGTTCTGACTCTTTAAGTAAAATCGAGTACATTGAAAAAAGATTTTCCAATATTGGATTCAACTACTTACACACTTTCAACCAATCAAAGGAAATCAATTAACTTAATCTCGGTCCCTGGACACAGTCAAATAGATGGAAATGAATAAGCAGATATGGCAGCAAAAGATGCCTCCTCCTTCTATCGACGTGGGTATCCCTTAAAGCTATTTGGTAAAACCTCGTATAATGGCCAACTTTCAAGCATTAAGACATCTGTTGCGAAATGGAAGTATCCCCTATATCTGAATAGACGACAACAAGTAATTGTCTGTCGCCTAAGAATAGGTAACACATTCCCTTATGTTAATTGGCGAACTTATATGTAGTTCATGCAACAGCCAGCTAACAGCAGAACATTTATTTTCGTGTCCCAGACTTAACGTGATAAGAAATGCTATTTCAGTAAATAGAACAGAAACTTCACGTATATGAAGAGCATTGGGATTAGTAATACAGCTAATAATCAAAGCAATTAGGGCTGCAAAAATGTAGAAGGGAATTTAGAGTATAGTCAGTTTTGCTATATACCGGGCAGTAATTTGTCAAAATCCTCTTAATACATGGAGGACAGGGAACAAGCGATCTTTTAGGTTTCATGAATGTCATCCCAGTGTACCTACATATACGGAGAACCTAAGGTGTAGTAATAAGTATATATCAGTTAGCTCCTACCACATAATAGACACATACAATAGACCTGCAAATGTCACGAAGAAGAGAATCCCCTGGTCCCTTACACTATAACTGTATGGATAGTTGAGTTTTTTTTCTGTTAAGGATCGTGTCCACTTGCTAGTAATTTTCGATAGTTTTTTCAGCAAGTTCTTTCGGGCGTGTCTACACTGTAATGTAACTGTAATGTAATTGGTTTCAAATTTATTGTGGTAAATTACTCTAGCAACCTCGTTTGCTTCAAGTTCCCACTGAAACGTGTACACACAGTTGCATTTTAGCGAAAAAATGTCGTCTTGGCGAGTGGCTGCTGTGTTGTGACATATTCAGTTAAAAAAACAAATGAAGAAAAAGGAAAATTACAAAAAGCGTAGAAAAATTTGGGTAGGAAAATAGATCCAGCATAGATCTACTTTAGGTCTACTTGAGAATCGAAGAACCACAGCAGTTAAAAAATTTTCTACGAATATCTGCCGAAGACTTTGATATTTTGGATTTAGAACAAAATATGTAAGAAAGATACTAAAATGCGATAAGCCATTCCACAAGAAGAACGTCTGGTCTTAACACTTTTCAATACAATTTCCAATAAAATTAAAAGTTTAATCCCCATTCCATACACAGCGTTCTTCCATTTTTCCAGGAGTGATATTTATTATTTGATCATTTGCTTCAAATGTTTCGGGACAGTCTCGAAATTGAAAGAGCAAACTGATTTGCTTAGATCAACCTTGTACACAACAAGCTCTAGCAAGTAGGTAAGTACTTGGCGCGCAAGTAAACTTTCAGCAAAATTTTTCTAGCTCTGCTGTTAACACACATTGCAAGTTACTTGTGAGTGTTGTCTAAGCAAATTAACTCACAAGTGGACACGATCCTTCAAATAGATAGTTTCCGTGAAAGTAAAAAATCTTTGGTGGTTGTTAAAATAAACAAACCAGGATCAGTAACTAATTTTGAGTAGAGAATTAATTTTTGGTATTTGTCCTACTGATTGTAGAACGTGAAACGATTGTTTGACAAATTTAATTAAAAATATGCCATTCATTGATTTTCTCTGCGAACGCTGGGAGTTCGCAGATTGAAATGTGAATGTTTCGATATATGTGGATTCCACTTTCATGGAATTAAATGGTGTGGTATATTGAAATGCTAGATTTGTTTTTTATCTGTGTGAGTACTTGTGGTTATATTCATATCTTTTTCTAAAAAATTATAATTACGAGTATAATGATTCTCCCAAAAAGTTGAGCGCACAAATCGAAATTTAAAATTGCCTATAATTTTTTGGTGTGAACAGAATAACATGGATATTTTTGGAATTTTTAAAAGACTGGGATATAATATATAACACTTTTAAAAAGTATTAAACATTTGCAGAAAAGGTTGGGAGGGTTTTCCATAGCAAATTGGTTAGCAGCTGTTTTAAATTTTTCAAGACACCAAAAATTAAAGAAAAAATACGCTTCTTCTTAATATTCCAGTCATCTTGTGATCCCACCTTGATAGCTAGTGGAATAAGCTGAATTTTTGTACAAACCTTTATATTGATTTTAAAAATGTTTCAAAAGTCCTTGACCATACACAGCGCGAACTGCAACCATTCTTGCGCTGCAGAATATTGAAGTGAGCAGTCCATCTAGCGTGGATGGTAGAAGTATTATTATTAGCTCTATGGCAGTATCCAACCCCATTTCAGGAGGTTCTAAATTATTGAATTTGACAGTAGACACGATTGATATGTTGATGTTGCTGTACTTGTTGGTCGTAGAAGTGATATATAACTGTACTGGTTTATTTAAATTGGTTGATATTTAGAATTTTCACTTCATTACTTAACTATTTAGGGTTTTTCTCTCTTTAGTTATTCCTTTAGGACCCAGCTCCAAACATGGTTTTGGAATCCCTTTTTTGTTAGTTTCGCATTCAGAAAATCTAACTCTCTGCCTTCTTTGTCGGTGAAAGAAGATTTGTAAATAATAATTCACAATTCACAATGTAAATGAAAAAAGTGAGTAAACTGCAATTTTCATTCCGTGCAGCTAGTAAGCCACAATATAATGTTCTTTTGTTCTTTTTGTCTCGTTTGGATAGGAAAAAGGCATAAAATGTATTTATCAGGTTTTCTTCCACTTAATAATAATAATAATACATTTATTATCCACATTAAGTATATAACGGAAACACAACATAGTGTAGGATGAACATTACAAAATAGCGACAATTTTTCGAATGTTTCCAACTGATGTGGATAAATGGCTAGATTGGTTCAGGTTCAGACGAGTAGTCCTTTCCTGCTCTTCCACCAATGCCAGTAAATATAAAATACTTAATAAAATATAAAACTAACAATACATATCAACAAGAAAATGACAAATTTTAAACGAGGAGTAATTAAAATAATATATATATATAGAAAAATATTAAGATATAACAAGAGGAAAGAGAGGGTGATGTAAGCAAGAAGGGATTAAGGAAGGGGTATTTATTTTTGCGAATCAAAGAGATAGTTTTTGTATTTTTGTTTAAATGTCAAAGCCGAACATCGCAGATATGATGGATTTAGAGCATGTATTTTATTGCTTCATGCCAAAGAACTGCTGTTGGACCTGATTATGTTTTCTCAACAAAAATTTCATTAAAAGAGATGATTCGTGGTGTAAAAATTCTTTAGTTAGAAATACATTTGGCTCTGGTACATTATGCAAATTGTCCATGTCTTCCAAATCTGCTGAATTACTACTACTGCCTTATTTTATTTTGGTGTCTGATGTGCCTCTGTCAGAGGGTACATAATCTGCATCATTGTCTTGTTTTTTTGCTTCCCTTTAGCTTTTAAATCTGAAATTATTTTTCTTTGTTGATTATTTAAAGCATTTTGAAGGCTCTAGTGTTTCTATGATTGTGATGAGCCAAAAAACTGATAACCATAAAAAACTTATTTGACCTTGAATATCTAAGGACGCTCACGCGTTGGAATATAAACTGCTAAAAAACACTATGACTTTCAATTATATTCACACAAATTTCGATTAGTTTGTAGGAAGCAAAGTATAATTTGTTTAATCTAAGAAACAATATTAGAAATCCCACTAATTTTAACAGCCGCTGAAAACATGGAAACAGGGAAAATTTGTAAATAATATAATTATAAATTACTAATATCCTTTGCATAATTCAATATTATCAAATTAAACCACATTATATTTACATAATTTGGATTTCACGGTGTCACAGATAATTAAATCAGTAGAACTTTTCTCATTATGATTCAACTTCACTCTGACTTGTGTGTCTTATCGAGAAAATTACCTTTTGCCTAATAACTATCATGGTGCGCCGTGCATCACATTGTTCAACTGTCACAAACGAGTTCAGAGGACTTACTTCCGGTTTCAAATTACCGATCTATAACTTCTGAATTGTGGATTCCACTCAAACTCATTCGCCAATAACGGCAATCTCTCTCATCATACGAATGACTAAAGAAGGAATCAACGTTTAGGGTTGGTTCGAACTTTCGACTTTTCTTTTAAACTACATTAAAATTAGTGTCATTAACTCGCTTTTGTTTTATACTTAGTAATTTGTTTTTCGGTTTTTCTTCGACTGGAGCATCTACACAATCTTAATCTTTAGTAAATATTACTGATGAAATATGATATTTTTGTGCGTGTACCAGTGGAGTTAAGAATGCTGAAGTCACTTTATGTTACTTTATTACTCTGGTAAAATTTTGCCTCATTTTTTATTTCGTTTTATATGTAACCTGCTTCTTCATTTAAAGACACATTGCATATAGTTTGACCACAATTGAAACTCACGCACTGTACCTATCTATAATTTTTATAGTCAAAACTTCATGGTTAGCTTATTTTAAGAAATCAAGCGTAAACGACCAATCAAGACCGAAAACAAAAAATAAAGAGAGCGATATTGTGCGTGCCGACCACAGATAACCGACCAGCTCGGAGATGACCTATAGCGACATCACGGGAGGGCATTTTTTTGGAAAATTACTTTGATATTTTAGCTCCATTCGCTTTTGCTATGAAAATTGTGTTGTCTACAAAATCTATGGGCTTCTTTTAGTAGCTCGAATTTCGCTCCACTTTAAAGAACATCAGACAATTGATTGATTGATTAGTTCGGCACCATCATCACACATTTACTGATACGTTCACAGCCGTTCCCCAACTCAAGATGGCGAAAAATGGAAAAGTTGTACTCCGGAGTGACATACCTTTTTTCTTTACACCTTGGCCTGCACCACTGATTGAAGCGTTCTGAACGGTTCAGCAGTGGAATATCGTATTTTGCCATTGCACATCGCAACTGGATGATCTTTTCTTTATCTGGGCAAGCTATATTAGTCGAAGAAATGTTCAAAAATTACTAAACCGTTATATTCATTATATTTTGTTAGCTTGCCTGAGGATATCAAATACTCTGGCAGTTTTGTGTTTTCCAAAAATGTTTGGATTGAGATATTTATCGCGTAGGATTCGGGTTGTTGCTGTTATGTAGGTATTTCCAGTTTCTATATATTTGAAATTGGATAATCCATCATTTAATATCAATTTCATTTGGATTGGAAAATTCTACTCTGTCTAAGACTAATTAATATATCAATTAAGTTGATAAGATGTCGATGTTGATAATTACAAAAATGTACCTTTTCATAATTGTCAGATGAAATCGTTTTGATAGTTTTCCATAAAAATAAGATACTATACAGTAGAGCAATAAGTATCAATGTAGAAGACATCACAGTAAGAGGACTGGTCATGAGGGGATGTCCACATAAGGAGGAGTCTTATCACCCCTCCTGTGGAACATAGTCCTAGACACCCTGATTAATCACCTCAACAACAATGGATTCTACACAGTTGCATACGCAGATGACATAGTTATCTTGCAGACTGGCAAATTAGTGAACACACTGTGCGATAGAGCGCAGGATGGGCTTAAATTAATTGAAACATGGTGTAAGGAACACTCACTGTCGATCAATCCCAGAAAGACTGAGATGGTCGTTTTCACCAGGAAAAGAAGTTTATCGGGTTTGAAACCTCCCGAAATCTTCAAAAGCAAAGTAAACTTTTCGGAAGAGGTGAAATACCTTGGTATTACCCTCGACAGGAAAGTAACATAGAACTCTCATCTACACAGCAAAGCAAAAAGAGCATGTGTGGTTATGAGCAGGAAAAGTAGCGAAAGAACTGCTCTCAATGAGCAGGAACAAACTGCGCACCACTACGGGGCTACTTACGGGACACTTTCCCACAAAGGAGCACCTAAACAAAATAGGGCTGTACAACGGAGACCTTACATGCAGAAGATGCAAAAAGGATACCGAAACAGCTCTGCATATACTATGCAACTGTGAGTCGCTGGACCACAGAAGGCAGAAACTTTATGGTAGAACCCAAATGACTCCAGAAGACTTCTACAATCAACCAGCTAAAAACCTGTATGAGCTAATACAGGGAACGGATTGGCTGAATAGGTTGTAGTCAGAACACTAGGAGTATCCACAATAAGCCCAGGAGGCTGAGGTGGTACCGGCGAAAGGACGGCTCCGAAGGGAAGAAAAAAAATGAGCAGTGTCGGAGGACAGTGGGACGCACATGGGGTCTGTCACCCCGTGTGGTCACCTGGATCTACACTGCAATAATAAGACCCATGTTAACGTAAAGAGCAATTGCATGGGGACCGAAGGTTCTACAAGCAACGGCCATACAAAAATTATATCAAATACAGCGAATGGCTTGTTTAAACATCACAGGAGCCATGAGAACAACACCAACCGCAGCAATGAAACTAATTACTGGTCTGATCCCGCTGGACCTGTACGTCAAGGAGGTTGCGTTAATGGCCATGGTACGATTGCGCACGGCTGGTGTAAGCCCCGAAGTAGGAGTGGGCCAATTGAGGTTAAGCCTATGGCAGGAAGCGCTCACTGCGCTACCTCTGCTGCAGGCAGCCAACGATGCAATTGAACCCAGGTTTTTGTTTAACAAACCCTACAAAATTCAAATAAAACAGAACACAGAGCCAGATGCTGCAAATGCAATACGCATATATACAGATGGTTCAAAAATGAAAGAAGGCTCAGGATGTGGAGTTTACTCGAGAGCACTAAGCCTAAAGATTAAGTGGGGAATGGGAAACAATACCAGCGTGGTTCAAACAGAACTGGCTGGTATCTCAATTGCCACAAAATAACTATCCAGAAGAGGAATTTCTGGCAAAAACATAATAATCTGCACTGATAGTAGACAAGCTCTATTAGCCTTGAACAGACAACGTGTTATATCGAGGCTAGTACTAGAGTGTCACCAAGATTTAGCTGACGCCCCGGCAGATAACAATATTATCCTGAGGTGGGTTAAAGGGCACGACAGGAGTAAAGGAAATCGCATTGCTGATTATTTAGCCAGGGAAGCCGCTGGACTAAACATTATAGGACCCACTGGCACCTACGGCCTAACGACTTCGACAATTGCGGAACTAGCCAAACGTTACACCCATGCTCAATCCCTTAAGAGATGGGATGGAATCAAAGGATGCAGTCTTGCCAGGATCACCCTGGGCGACCCTGGGAAGCTGGCGCCGAAGAAATATTTGGCGATGATCAGGAAAAATCTACGTTCAACAGTAATATTTCTGACTGGTCACTGTCAACTGAGGAAACACCTCCATACTATGGGGCTAGTGGACACACCTCTATGCAGGATGTGTGAACAGGAAGATGAAACTGTCAGGCATGTCTTATGCGAGTGTCCGGAGTTATCGTCAAAAGGAGAGTGTGTGTTCGGTGAGTCTTGCCGATATAAAGGAGATGTCTCCCAGTGACCTGTCAACCTTCCTGAGAAGGACAGGATGGACAATGACCTAGGAGGACAACTCCTCGGGAGGATGTACAATGGGTCACATGTGGCCTAAGTGATGTGATCCTACACACTCACCCTTCCTACTCTACAGATACAGATACAGATACAGATACAGATACAGATACAGATACAGA
>CAJUYI010000010.1:421801-451468 GCA_910591695.1 Galerucella pusilla | reverse complement strand
GATACAGATACAGATACAGATACAGATACAGATACAGATACAGATACTATACAGAGCATTTCAATAAAAACTATCCAACCCACATAATTCTGAAGGCGTGACCATAGGGTTGAGGGGGTCTACTTATGAGCAAAAAGACGTTCCCCTTCATATGTTAGGCTTCTCAGAGGGATTTGTAGACTTAACGAAACACTTGAATAACATCGGACTTGCAGACACCGCTATATGCAGGTTTTGCCAAGAAGATGAGGAACCCTAGCACATATAATGTGCTATTGCGAAAGCCTGACGATAGGAGGGGAAAAACCACCACCCTCCCAATATATGGAGGATCTGGAGGCTTGTCATTCGAAGGTTAGCGATGGGTCTAGACAAGAAAGTCTAGCATAACAGGAGGGCATACAAAATATATTTGCAAAGGTCGTAGTGGAGACGCTCTTAAAAGCAGAAGGCGCACTCCGCAACTTCACGGATGGCTCTAAAACCAATATGGGCTCAGGATGTGGAATTTACTCCAGATCTCTGAATCTAAACATCAAATGGGCGATGGGCTGTAATGTCAGCGTTGCTGCTATCTACATCGCCGCAAAAGATATTACCAAAAGAAACACAACAGCTAATAAAATTCACATCCTTACGGATAGTAGACAAGCACTACTAGCCCTGAACAGACCACGTATCACATCAGGCCTAGTACTGGAGTGTCACCTGTCCCTGATCGAAGCCTGTAGCAACAACTTAATCACTCTATGCTGGATCAAGGGTCACAGTAAATCGAAAGGTAACCACATTGCCGACTCACTAGAGCCAGGAAAGCAGCCTCCCACAAACTCTTGGAACCTGGCACTTTCATTGGTCTGTCGGCGTCGGCTATGATTGACCTAATAAAGGAACACTCCCTTAATAAGTTTAAGGGTAGATGGGACGATGCAGAAGGCTGCAGGCTTGCCAAGGAACTGCTGCAGTATCCGGACAGCAAAGTAGCCAAAAAATACTATGAACAGACAGAACCTTCGGACAGTCACGGGTATTCTGACCGGTCACTGCCACCTACGAAAACACCTCTACAGACTGGGTCTGTTTGACACTTCACTCTGTAGAGGATGTGAACAGAGGAAGATGAGACTGCCGAACACATTCTTTGTAAATGTCCGACACTCTCTCAATTTAGGTTTTCCTTATTCGGCGAGTACAGGCTAACACAAGCCAGCATGAGGGAGCTTACATCCGGCGACGTTATCGCCTACTTCAAGCAAGTAGGCTGCATGACGAGCCAGAAGGAAGTCTGAACCTCAGAAGGATGCACAATGGGCCAATTGTGGCCTAAGTGCTGTGGGGGTCACCCACTCTTCAAATTCTTACATATACAGAAGCATGTAAGCCTCATATTCATCTAATCTGAAAGGATATAAGGAAAAAAAGATCTCATAAACTATGATTTATTGTATAAAATTAGAGCACTCACTAAATCTTGTTGAAAAACAACTTATTCATTTTCTTAGCATACTGTGTAGTATTGGAACGTAGTCATCGAATTGAGCTTGATAAAAATTACCAGCAATAGGTTGTCCTAAGTTATACTTCCTTGCAAAATTCCTAACGTTCCATTTTAATCGATCATCTAAACAACTAAAACAAAAAAAGAATGTGAGACTTACTTTTTTTAAAGATAGATATATAACTATGGATGTAGGATGTCTGCAGGCTTCAACTTAGGCAAATGTTCCTCTTCTATCCAGTAATCTCCCAGGTGCTGTGCTCTAGGATTCTGGAGTGCTGTGCAGTTGGAAAGTATGTGGATGGAGGTTTCTTCTTCCATTCCACAAAATCTGCATTCTTCTTCCTCCACTGGATATATAACTAAGTCAACCCCCAAATATAGTCTATTTTTATGAATGAGAGTGAAAGTAAAAGTCAAGCCAAATAGTGGAATCAAACAAAACCTGGAAAACAGCAAATAGACAAAAATAAACGTGAAAAAAGAAAGGAGAGTCTAATTTCAATTTGAGAAACAGTAACGTGATGTGCAGGCTCATTGATAAAATTTATTTGAGAATACAATTCATGTGTCATCTGACCATTTTTCTATAATCACCGCATGCTACTACGTCATTGTAGATTATTATAGCCCACTAATGAGAAAAATGAGTACTGTCAATTTAGTCTTCCAAATTTTGCTGCGTAAAATTCGCTGAGAATTTATCAAGAGCCAGGCTGCATTAGATGGGGTGGCGTGACTGGAGTCAACATAAGACAATTAAAAAATTTTAGCACCTCAAAGAAGACACAAATCTATAAAAAGTCACAGTGGAATCAGTTTACCCTATTCTGTGTTCCAAATGTTTTATGTTTTAAATTAGAACAAAATACGAAAATTCCATAAATACCATTCATTATAATATTCTCTTCCCAAATATAACTACGACTAATTATCGAAGATACTACTCGTTACAGCCATTCAAAAATTCATCTTCATCGGCTCTAATAACTTATCCTATCATCGATAATAATCATATCACTTGTTATATTACCCCCAATGATAATAATAATATAATAAATATCAGTTAATGTATGTTTTTTTTAAAGAAAATTAGCATTCATACCCGATTGCAGATTCAGAATAGTCAATATTTCCTTGTTGCTTATAAATAAGGTAGATGTATCTATGGAGACCCGTATCTTCCCGAGGAGCTGATGATATGTACTTCGCTAAAAGTTGTCCACTTCTAATATTATATCCAACAACATTTCCTACCAACCAATGCAGTACTTGACCACTAGCTTGATTTTGACGAGAAGGTGCGTCTGGATCTAAAAGAATTATTTACAGCAAGAATCATTATAACCTTCGGTTAGAATTTCAATAAGATGGCAACAAACCTCCTATTGGTATTTGAAGTATTGCCACTTCTAGTGTATGAGCAGCGAGTCTTTTTGTTAATTTGTCATTTAATTTTCTGTACAGTCTCGAAGATTTTTACAGGAATATTTAAATTTCAGCTTAAAAATAGTTTAAAGAAAATAAATAACTTTCGAGATCCCATTTACTAGTGTCGAATGGTTTTAAACTATTCTCAAACCATCAATAAGTTTACTATCCTTGATGTTTTCCCATTACATCTTGTGGATGACTTGATACAATGTATTGCTAAATTTGATATTTATCGTACGATCGATCTGAGGAGTGCCTACTATCAAATACCGATGATATAATTTACTGTTTGTACCCTTACTTTGTGGAATCTATTCGTATTACCTTTACAAATGAAAGTGACCGTTTATAATTAATTCTACTATCTAATGACAGTGCAGAAAGAACATTTTATAAAATATCTGATTTTGGTATAGGTACGTCCCTCTTCTCTATAATAAAACTACTTACCGATCATAACAATTGTGTACAGTACATTACTATCAGCATTCCATTTTACTGTGGGTTCATCTTTAACTTGAGTGGGGGTAAGTTCATTTCCTAGTTCAACTTTTAGGCCATTGGGAAAAGTAATCTACAATAATATTTGTCATTATTTGCATACATTAGTTAATTAAAAGCATTGGTAACATTTTTCAAAATTTATATCCTATGCATAAATATCAATTTTTTAATTACTTACCTGTATAACTTCGGCTGGTACTGTATCAATTATTGCGGGCACTATATCTTCCTTCTCCATTTTGATTGAAATACTACAAGAGGATAAACAAATTGTTTAAATTTCACGATAGTAGGGGTTTTAAAGGAATATCACAGGGTCAATTTCATTGACCTCCTACTTGAATTACAATTAAGTTATCGAGAATTAATTACCTTCGTTATAATATATCCAACCACATTTATACGAAAAAGGAGTAAAACAATGAAATATCCAACATATTAGACAGCAAAATTTCGAAAATACCAGGATGCATCAATAAATTACATTAAACATAGCTGTACATTTTTCGATAGAGAATTTAGAAATGTTCCGTGGCAGATAATAATGTACCTATTCGATTAAACTCATCTAACTTATTATGTAAACAATGAGATTCAGGCTCTTTTTTTAATGCTTATTAATAGCACCCTACGCTAGGCTCCGTTTCACATGAGAAGAAGCCACGTGAAGTTTGCCAACTATCTTGCGCAGAAACCACATAGCCTGAAAAGTAGATGTTTTTTATCTTCTGTAAGTTTCTTGTGGCATTACTTATTCTTTTTTCTCTTATTCTTTTGAGAATCAAACCACAATAATGTTTTTTATTTTTTATTTCGACGTTTCGGTAGCGTTCCAGCTACCGTTGTCAAGATTAACCAGTAATAAAATTAATAAAATAATTTGTGGTCTCTATCTGACACTTCTTAGTAATTACAAAACTGAAACAAGATAAGCCACCTAGAATTGAACAACTTAATAAAAAGCGGAAAAAATACGATTTGGAAAAATTGAAAGATGAGGCCACAGTAAATCACTTACAGCAAGAAATCAATAGGGAATTAAATTTTTGTGTCGATCATCTAGAAGAAGAATGGTCACAGATAGAAACTGTGATGGGTGATGTAGCAAATAGGATACTAGGGAGCCACAAGGGAAAAATAAAAGATAACTGGTTTGATGAACAATGTAAACAGGCGCTCGGGAAAAGAAATAAAATCAGACAAAGACTATTAAAAGAAAACAATGAAGAAAATAGACGGGAGTATAAAAAAGCGAGAATTGAAGTCAAACAAATATGCAGAAAAAACAAAAGAATTTACTTTGAACAGAAATTATTAAAAATTTAAGAAGCTTGTAAAAATGAAGAAGTGAGAAACTTTTATCAAGAAATAAGAAAGGGGCAAGGTCAAAACCAGAAAGCACCGGACTTTTTGAAAAGTAAAGAGGGATATTTAATAGGGGATACGGAAGGAAAAATAAATAGATTCGCACAATATTTTGAAGAATTACTAAATGACGGCGAAGAAGAACTAGACATAAATGATAACGAATCGGAGGAAGAAGATTGTGAAGAGGAAGACCTAGCTATAACGGTCCCAAAGAAAGAGGAGGTGATAGAATGCTTGAAACATATGAAAAATAACAAGAGTGCAGGAAACAACAATATACCAATAGAGATTTTAAAATATGGAGGCGAACAGTTAACTGAGAGAATATGTCAGTTATTGAAACAAATTTGGAGAGAAGAAAAGATACCTGAAAATTGGAACAAAGCATTAATAATACCAATCCACAAAAAAGGTCCCAAGGAAGAATGCAATAACTACCGCGGAATAGCACTTTTAGATGTATACAAAGTTCTGGCAAAAATACTTAAAAACCGTTTAGACAAATACCACAGAGAAAATGTAGGAGAATACCAAGGAGGTTTTAAAGCAGGTAGATCGACAATAGACCAAATTTTCATTATGAAACAACTTCAGGAGAATGCTTACGAACAAAATCTAAGTCTTCATATGCTATTTATCGATTACAAACAGGCCTATGACACTATCAAAAGGAAAAAAATTTATGAGGCAATGAGGAAGTTAAATATACCAGTAAAATTGAGAAGGCTAGTGGAAATGACCATCCGGAAAACCGAGAGCGAAGTAACTTTGGAGGGTAGTACCTCTAACCAATTCAAGATAGAGAAAGGTCTGAGACAAGAAGACCCATTATCCACAATCCTCTTCAACCTAGTTCAAGAGATCATACTCAGAGAAAGTGGAATAAAAACCAGAGGTTTAATTTATGGGAATAAGCATCAATGTCTAGCATATGCGGACGACATAGTACTCATGGCAAGATCCAGGAAAGAGGTTCTAAGAGTATTTAAGCTACTGGAACAGAAGGCAAGAGAACATGGTCTATTGATCAACGAGAAAAAAACAAAATACATGGTAATGAAGCGCTATTATTATAAACTGTGATGGAAATAATAGCTACAGAATAGAAAAGGTGGAACAAATCGAATATTTGGGAGTCACTATCACAAATAAAGGAGACGAAGAAAGGGAAATAGAAAAAAGATTAACAAAAGGCAGTAAAGCAGCAGGAATGGTATCAAAGATGTTAAAATCGAAAGACATATCACGAACAGCTAAAATAAGATTGTACCAGACTTTAATAAGACCGTCAGTTACCTACGCTTGTGAAACTTGGACAATGAACAAAAAAGAGCAGAATAAATTAGAAATATGGGAACGTAAAATGCTCAGAAAAATTTATGGTGGAATTAAGGAAGATGGAATCTACAGAAGAAGAACAAACAAAGAACTCTCAGAATTATATAAGCACCCAAGTATAACCCGTATAATTAAAGCACAGAGAGCAAGATGGTTGGGACATATAGGTAGAATGACGAAAGATAGATGGGTAAAACGAGTGCTGAAAAGTATTCATAGTAGATCACACCTCTGGTAAAATGTGAAATAAAATATTTCATTTTATGATATTCTAACGATATGATAGTCTACTAGAAATGGAATCCAGTGAAGTGCACGTTCCAGGAACGGTTTTTATTGGGATAGCGCTTTTTTAGCTTATTTTGGAAATGTTGTTAATAAAACGCGTTTGTTGTTACTTTTTTGTGTATGATCATTTTTGTTTTCAAAACATGTATAACTCAGTTTGGTGATTTTGTGTATTGAAGTGTGTATCGATTAACAACTATTCCAATGATAAATCATAAGAAAACCTGGATAAAAAACTTATGATGCTATCCTGATAACGCAGGTAATTGATTATTGGAAATTTCTCTTTCTAACATTGGTAACCAAATTTGACTACATTCGGCTGAAATACTAGCTACACATTTATCTGCATTTAGTTGTATTAAAGCACTTTCTTTGATTTTTCGTCTTTTATTATTGGGCTCTTTCAATATTATTTTTGTCGAATCCCATTGAATTTTATGCCCCTCTTCCCAAGCATGTTTACAAATACCTGACTTAAAGAACTCCCTATCTTTGTAGTATTTTTTATGTTCACTTATTCGGACTTTCAATGGTCTAGATGTTTCACCTAAATAGAATTTGTCGCATTCACATTAAGATATCTGATATATGCAATTTTTTGAAGATTGTTCTTAATTTTTTGGTTTCGTTTTTGTTAAGATAGATCTCAAAGTATTGTTAGATTTAAAGCTGGTTCGAATATTAAATTGATTACAAATTTTCTTAATTCTTTCTGACAAACCCCTAACATACATTTTATATTATAGTAACCAATCAAATTACTTAATTTAAAGTTATGTGTCAAATTCCATCCAATCAACTCTGGATTACAGCAATAATACCCTACATGTGATATTTTCAGTTTGGTGTTTTTATATTAAAAATTAATCAAACGTCAAACTGACAACTGGTTTTAAAATGTCGCGAGGGGTATTGCATCTAACTTATCAATTAATGATATTATATCTAATAATATACCAAAAAAATACAATCAAATCAAAAAAAAGTAGAACGTGTCGCGGGACGGACACACGGTAGGAATTTTAGTTCATTTTAAGCAATAATCACTGCAATTTACGTAGCCTGAAGACATTTCTTAAATTAATAAATATCATTAAAAAAAATGCTATCAATAAATAAATACACATATTAATATGAGAATTTATTTTACTCTGGATGATTTAAAAAAAATATACAGTAGTATTAATTATAAAAATCATTAAGTTGATTGGAACAAAATACATATTAAGTATTCAAATCTAGCATTCGATCATTGAAATAATAGGTCTATGATAACTGAAATATAAGATGTACTCTCCATAATATTCACTTTGCACCTATGTTATATTATACACTCTATACACTTTCACTAATTTCTAAAAATTATATAATTTAATTCATATTGAAGCTAGAAAACTATTAACTGTAATTAATAATACAATTTATGCTGACAATCAACATTTTGCGCGAGAGCCCACGCGCTCAAGGCACATAACGTAACAACGTAACGCAACGGTCAAACTTATCGGTCATATCTTTTGCGTCACGTCCCCTCTCGCTCCAAGTAACCTAACGGTCAGATTTTTTGCTGCGCGACCCCCCTCGCTCCAACCTAACGTAAGGAACTAAAGTTCCAAAAATATGTATGGAAAATATTTCTCGAGTTTTGTGCGACCAGCGAATACGAACTGAATGCTGAAACTAGTTTGCATAATTTGGCTAATATATTGAAAGATTATGCGGTAAATATGAAAAAAGCTGACGGAACTAATCAATTTTGTATTGAAAATTATTAGGTGTCAAATTGACAATCAATCTTTTGATATCTACAAAGTAAAAAATTATCTTATTGAATACTCCTCGTGCCTTGATAAATACTCAAAATTTTGTCATTGAGAATCCTTCAAGCGTGTTGCCAAGAATAATAGTCCTTGGTCTGCTTCCTTGGGCTATTATCAAGCAGCACGCTTGAAGGATTATCTATGACAAAATTATCTCAGTATGATCAAGACCCTAGGGGTAGGCTTTGAATAAAAGCTTAATGGACATTTCTCAATGTGATTTTGATTTGGCGTTGAAAATTTGCTTTCTGTTAACCTGTTCAATAATAGTATATTACGTAACGTGTGTGGTAAGAAGCATTTTACGTACGAATGGAAAGTTAGGCACGATGCCGCATAATTCCGCGTAATTCCGTGAGTGCGTAAAATACTATACAACACGAGTAACGTACTATACTTTACCTACGACCTACTTGTACTTGTATTTATAAGATGCATAAGAAATAACAATTACATAATTAGAGGTGCTTGGTGAACTCCATCTCTGTTACTCTATTACCAATGAAAGAAGCACATTGAAGAACTAACGTTTAATCATCATTAATATATTGTGTATAATCAAAAGTCCATTTTTCAATTATAATAAATACATACTTTTAGCCCTTTGGGCTTTTCATAGTTAAACGAATGTTTTCAAATAGTTTATTTTGAATAAAATGGCGACGTCTAATGACAGTTGCTAAGATGTTGCTAGGGAAGCCGTGCGATTTACTTTACAGCTGTGCGTTTTTTTACAGTGCGTAATAGACGTCATTACATTGATACGGACTGTGTGTTATTGACTGATTACAGGGGGGGTCGTGGGTAAAGATACTTACATACTTGCTTAAAATTTTGCGAAATAGTTTAAAAAATAATCACGCCGAATTACATTCGTAGTAATAGTTATTTTTTATAATTTTAACTAGACTAGCACATGTCTTTCTTGCTACCCAGAAATCCACTCTCGAGATTTCTATGGCAACAAAAATTCGTGCATTTAGTCAAAAATTATCAAAAAATTACCACTACTTGTGTAATAGCTGTTGATAATTTTGTGTTACCCTTCGAAATGTGAAAACGTTGCGCTACTGATTTAAAGTCGGATGTCAATTTTACAATATGGCGCTGGTTTTGACAACAAGCTCGCGCATACGTCTGCAACTTCTCGTGGGTTCTTCTTACGTGAAACGGAGTCTACTACCTTATCGAATTGACGTTGTACAGGAATACAATCACCCCATACAAGAAAATATGATTATCCCCTACAGCTTACATTCGAAGTTATCTCTGCTCCAATTTTATTATCATACCTAAACTGCTCCTTATATGAGTTCTGAAACTTTAACTTTAGGCAACGATAAAAGATTTATCATTTATCATGTTTTTAAAAAGTTTGAAATAATAAATTTTAGAAAATTTCACCTGTTTACGAAGTATAACAAAAAATTTTTCACGTAGTAGGATAAAAATTGCATCGAAACATATGAATAACGTAATATTAATGAACATTTTTAGAATGAGATGAAAACAGGAAAATGTTGATTTATATCAACGAACATTAACAAGACAAGAAGGGTCACTCTCCGTCGGAACTTTCATGTCCAGCTTACACAAACGCGCCGACGATTTCGACAAATTCCTGGAGCCGTACACGTGCTCGTGCTCATACGAGGTTGATGCAAACCGCTGGAGATTAAAACGAATAAACGTTCACTTACCACGGTGATATAAAAACATCTAACAATAATTGTTATTGTAACCTATTCCGCTTAGTGGGAATTGAAATAAAAAAGGGAATATCTTCATGATATTTAATTGGTGAATCTAAACATAATTATAAAAAGAACTGGTACCTAGCAAAAATGAAGGGAAAAATGAAAATTACATCAAAAAGTAGTAATGTAGGTAGTAAGCTACAGATGATATTAGTAGGTATAAAAATTAACAATAAAATGTTTGCCAATGCCAACTTAAATAGGTATTCTAATATAAAATGTATACAGGTCATTACAGGTTGTTTCAAATCCGAGGCCATCAAAGAGTACCAACTAACCTAACAGTAAAATACGGGTACCGGGAAAAATAATTATCGCGATTCGAAAATTGTGAGAATCGATACACGAACCATCCAAAACCAAAGGCGTTTAACCAAATGAGTTGAAATTTATGAATTTTGAAAGTCTTTCATATTGAATATGCCGGTTTTCAAAGACGTTTTAAGATATTTAATTGTATGTTAGGTTTCATTGATGTTTCGAAGAATATCTATTTTTCATATCCTGGTTCGCAAATTTAATTGTAAAATAAATCCGCAGCCTAATATATAGGTTTAAAAAATATTTATAAGGAAACTCTTTACAAGGATGTGTAAACAGTGAATTTTCATATAATTTTCTAAGGGTCGTTACAACGTTCTCGTGACAACTAATTTTATTAAAATTTTCAACAAAGATTATTTCTAGTTGTTTAACATATTCTACAATATTACTTGGAGGTACATTCAGACCTCCATAGTTTTTAGAAGTCGAATATGCTTTATGCTCTAAAAATACAGCCGCTTCTTTTGGTAATGTATTTTCATCATTATACTTTGTGCAAGCACTACAAGAGTGTTGTAGCAAACAGTTCCTTAATAGATAGCCAGAAATGTAAACTATAGCATTGCCATCCGTACTTGAAAGATTTCTATAGTCGCATGTGAAAACTGTTAAAGAGCTCTATTATTTGTCAATATAGGTACATCAATATTTTTATATTCTTCTAGCATATCAGGAGTTACATTGAGCAAAACTGTATTAATATCTTTAATACAATTGGCACCTTCAACCTCATTAAAAGGGCGACGACCCAGCACTGTAGTGGAACGCGTTCGATGCGATAATTACAGTCAAGCAAGGTTGGACATGGTTAGTACTTGGATGGGTGACGACCATGCCAGGGAAAACCATCGTATGGGGCCCGTACAGCCTGCAGCGGACTAGCATATCACAGCTCGCAGGCATTATACCAATGAGCACGAGGTATAATGTAGATATGCCGTCTTTCGGAGGAGACGTAAAATCGAGGTCCCAAGTCCATGGATGTTGGGCTCGTTAAAGAACGCTACCACTGGTTGGAACACTAGTGGGTTCGCCAAAATTTCCGGTTAGGGGTAGAGTGCTCCCGGCGTCGGTGATTAGCCACAGTCGCAGAAATAGACCGACGTTAAATAACAGAATAAAAAAAAAAACCTCATTAAAATATTTTAGAGAAAATAATTTCTTGAATGCCCTACAGAATAAAAAAAACAGAATAAAACAGAATAAAAAAAAATATTTTAGAGAAAAGAGAGAAAATAATTTCTTGACTCCCTACAAAATTGAATTGGGGTTGTATTTCTCGAGTTTCCACAACAATTTCTTACTAGACCAAAAAAAATTTCAATGCAATCCTGATTAAGGTTCCTTGTTAAAAGAAATGAATAATTACTGCATTTTAAGGTTTTCCATAAAGACAGAGCAGAGGTAATAGTAATTTTCCAGCCATTTATAAAGTGCATAGTATTGTTTATACATTTTTCCACGTATTTTGCCTTTTCATCATTCTGTTTACAGAACCAAACACAAAACACTAAGTACGTAAATGTTTATTTCATTTCTAAAGAAAAATTCGCTCACTCAAAAAGACAACTGGTATATTTCTTCACATATCCCTACGACGGACAACCTGTTTATGCATATCGCGCGTAGGAGACTTACGGTGCTCTATACACAGTAGCATCCGATATTCGAGCGAGATAGGCATAACGAGGGGAGGAGCTTAGAGTGATCCTTCTTGTCTTGTTAATGTTCGTTGTTTATTTTAAGAACAATATCTGCTCATTTTCTTTAACCTAGTATACAAAATCTATTATTTCGAAATACTTGCATTCATGTTTTTGGTAGGTAAGTTTTCTCATCCAGGATAACTTCCAAATACCATTTACAGCCCAAGTCTTGGCATTTAACTTCCTTCTTTTTGTAAATAGTCGTTATTCTCGATTTAAGGTTTTATTCCATTATTATAAATAATTTATGTAAATTTTGTTTCTCCCAAGAATAGAAGAATTTCACTAGGTCAAAAAAACTGGTGCTGTTTTATAACTTTTTATTCAAACAAAAATCATACAAATTGAAAAACTAAATTAAATATACGTAATAATGGAGTATTAAATCTCAATTCAATCTAAATAACCCCAACTTATGATTGAACATAATGTTATCTACAATATAAAGCATTTCAGGAAAATACTACAGTATGATTGTGGGAAATCCTAGAAAAAATTACAAATTGAATAAAATATTAAACTGGATTAATTATGTACTATACCTTGTTTTTAAACTGAGAGGAGCGATTTCAATTTAAGTTGGCATTTCTGCAGCCTAGTGATTGGTTTCACTCAGCTTTTTTTATACAACTGACAACGATATTTGTCAGTTTTGTGTTTATACGAAAATATTTACTTCTGTCGACTTCTAGTTTGTGCTTAAATGTGAATAGAGAATAATTTAAACATACAGTAGCCTTTTTGTACATATCTATTGTGGTGACCACACAACATACAAGTGGCCACAATAAGCATCAACATTTTTGACTTCCCAGTTTTTATCACAACGTAAACTGACATATTGGTTGTTTCGATTGTATCAATCTCGCGAACGTTTTTCAAATGGCAAACGGCGCAGATGACAGATGTTACGAAAGACAGTTCGTTACAGCTGACGAACATCAATCAGACAAGGTGTTTGTTTGTAAGGTTTGTTGGTGAGTTATAAGTGTATTTTGAAAGCGGAGTATTGAGAAAACGAAGCTAATTATTAGATGTTCTTTGTCCAAGAAACCATAGAATAGATGATAAAATATATCAATAACAACGACTTGTCAAAATTATTATTCTTATCTTTTACTCTTTGTCATTAATACAAATAAAAAACAATTTTCGATATTTATTTGAAATGCTCAAAAATATTCATTTTAGCGCAATATACATGTTGCGTTAAATCTATATCATCCAATTTGATATGAATTACTTATGATAACCTTAAATTTTGTTCACAATAGTGTGACATTTGGCTACAACTTTCGCCATGGCAAGTGGCCAATGATGATTCAAATTGTAAACTTGCATTGATCCCTCATTGGACACGACACCTGAGAGCAATATAATACATATGTCACATAATTGGCAATTAGTTCGAAAAGTCTGAAGACCACCATTTCGGAGCACCCTCTTAATCTAGTAACTTTTAGTTTAAAAACAAAGTATAAACATAACAATAATCAAAAATTAAAACTAAAAGTGAATAATCCAAAAATATCATATAGAATCCAATAAGCACTAAACAATAATACTAAAAGTATAATAATCAAATAGTATATAATGAAATGGAAAAATAAGAATGGACAAAATGAAAAACGTCCCCAATTTTTAAACTAGTATTTACCATAAGACTTGCGGTATTCAGCATTGTTTTGTTTTTTAGGCACTTGACACCCAATCATTGACGATGGTACAGACATTTGGGGAAGAGCGGCTGTTTGAGGCAAAATTTGACCCGGTAACATATTGTGGCATGAAGGTATTTGATACAAATTTGATGTTTGGTTCATCAAACCATAACGAACGGGTGGTTTTACAATACTTGGAACGCCGAAATACTCATTCGTAGCAGTTGTATTTTCTTTGTTGCCGCGAGATAAAGTAACAAATAATATGTTGTTTTTTATGGTTTTACCGTGCATTACTTCAATAGCCGTTTGTGCTTCCTGTGGTGTTGAATAGCTAATCAAGCCAAATGCTATATTTCTATCGTTGTATACTGTTATGTTAGAATATAATATGTTTCCGAATAATGAAAATGCACCTTCTAATCGATCTTTGGTAACATCGACATCCAAATTTCTAATACATATTGTGGATCTTTGTCTACACAGTTTCATCATTTGTTCTTCATCTCGTTCTGCAGGACTCTTGAATCGTGCTACGTACAAGGGTTGGTTATTTTCGAGTATTACTCCTAAAAATAGAATAGTATTTTGACTATTGTTCTGCGCGAGCAGGAAACTATAGTATATTATTCAAAATGCTCGATAATATGAGCAACACTACTTGAAAGACAGAGACAAGAATTGTTCTTTGTGTGGAACTCAGAATTAGATCAGTCTCCTCTACCAAAACAGGTTGCCAAATGCACTTATCTGCAAAAAATTCCGTAGAAAATTTTAAAACAACGATAGACAAAAATTGGGAATAACTTTTACAGAAAAGTATGTTTGGCAACACAGCGATTAAAGGTAAGAGCGGCAATGAACACACGCCCACCTGTTTTTAGTAGAGGGGACTGATCTAATTGTGAGTTTCACACAGCTTCTCTCTTTTTCAAGTAGTGTTGTTCATATTATCCTTGTCATACTTGTTTAAATCGTATGACCTATTAAACTTCTTCATAATCTATGCAGATTCGGTAAATAATTCATAGAGGTAATATAGGTAGAGGCAACAGGCCATAGGCCGTTGTGTAAGTGAGAATGTCCGTCTGAACTCCAGAACGAGACAGGCGGCCAGAGGTTTCTCTGTCTTTGTTTATGTATATAGCATATGAGCTATTAAATAAAGACAGCCTAAGCCGGCTACTTTCTATCACTCACTTAGATGCTGATGGGCTCCAAATTGGCTTGTTGCCTCTATCTGTAGTATCTCTATGAAATAATTATATTCCTTATAGCCATTCTGTGAGTGAAAGAGAGAAAGCTATAAAACAACAGAGAGACAATGTCGCATTCCCCTCTCCGGAGACCAATAGAGTCTAGAGTGGTGCGTGTTTCATGGAGGGCAAGTATTTTGCTCTCTCTTGGACATATAGAATAATATGTATAAGTGCTCATTGCTGCACCTATATGAGATTCTACAAACGGAAGATAAATATTTGTCGAGCCTGTATATTAAATGTTTTTTTTTAAGTTACAACGTTGAAACCACAATGATAAGAGTTTTAAGCAATGGTTTTTTCGGCCCACAAGTGGCACTTTGAAGTTTTTTTCAATTCACACTACCTTTAGATAAACTTACTATACCGTTCAATTCTGAGTTTTGTTCCTTAATTCATTCACTTCCATCTAAATTGAACAAATTTGAATAAGAATAACTACTTTGACGTTTATGTCCAATTTAATACGTACTTTTTGTGATTGGTTAATGTTTCGGCAAGTGAAAAAATGAAAATATTTTCCAACGATTAGAAAAACATTAAAATGCTAAATTTCTTACTAATAAATACTGAAGATTTTCAAATTTGAATTAATTAAAATTTAGTTGATAAAAACCAGACAATAGTTTTGCCATTTTATCATCCCAAATTCCAATTGAATTTGTTGACGTTAAACTTTATCAAACTATACCTACTAATAATTTTGCTGACTAGGTCGTGGCAATTTGTTGAGATAAGAATAAATATTGACAATAGCAAATAGCGTACCTTATCGATTAGACATTAAATACCGGCATTGGATTGGCTAAAAATGTGTTTACAGGATGAACGTAGGTGTGAGTAGAATGAAAAAAAAAATATTTAAAGTATTTTTCGAAAAAGCAACAACATATATGTATAGGTAAAAATATAAAATGGTAATTTATGTAAGACACAATCGATCATAACTACTGGGAAGAAACTTACACTATAAGGTTCCTGAGCCATGCGGAAGATTATACTAATTAGCACTACTTACTACTGTTTGTTTATATAGGAAAAATCATATTGATATCGTGGACTGACATCAATTACAAATAATAATGAATCAGTTGAAACAAGATTAAATCATTACTATTTATGTCCAGTTAAATATAATTAATTTGATTTTGGCTATTTTCAATAAAGTTATATCTAAGGATTCAAGTATTTCCACTCTTAGTCTGAAATAGAATGTGAAAATAGACAGACAAAGGACGTAACAGAAAAGGAAATTATGTAAAGGGAGAGCTTCATTTGGTGTATAAAAGGGAGACGCTGTTGATATTATTTTTTTTTCAAAGAGAAAAAATCAGAACCTAGGCTTTGATTCGTGCGATATAAAAGATTAAGGCTGGAAAATTAATTTTGGACAATTAAGATGGTTTTAGTAGAAAAAAAACATTTATTATTAGTACCTACGGCATTGTACCGGATAGAGCGGATAGGTAGAAAAAGAGAAAATATTGAAACGAATCAAATAAAAATAAGATGATCAAATATGTCATAAAAAAATTTTGAAATAAAATACATACCATTCATCCTTTGAATAGCTGCAGCTGCTACTTCTGGATATTTGAATTCAATGTAACCATAACCTTTAGAAATGCCAAAATGATTTCGCATTACTTTGCAAGTGACTATTATCCCAAAAATTTTAAACATATCACGTAATTTTGAATTATTATAATTCATAGGTAAATTATCAACGTGCAGTTTAGTAAAACAAGTTTGGTTTACTTGAGAACAGCTTTTTCTTATTTCTTCCGAAGTAAAATGGCGCACTTTTAAACGATAATATCCTGGTTGATTGTCGTTAAATGCTGCGATGCAATTTCTAGCTGCGTCTACTGTTTCGTAATGGACAGTACCACATCCTCTACTTCTACCGTCTTCGTTAAAAAAAATAGCACACTTTGTAATTTTTCCATAATTGCTAAATATTTTATAAAGCTCTTTGCTACGCATCCTTCTATTTAAATTGTCAACATGAACAACTGATGTTTCCTGATAGTCACAGCTGGTATATTCACGCTCATGTTCTTCAAATGGAAGAAACGCTATAACAAGCATTTAACAGTTGAGATACAATAAGAATCAAGTGAAAACGGAACAGATTCAGGTATATGGCCATATTCAATAAAATAATGGAGTTAGAGTGATGGAATAATAAAAAATAAATGAAATACTGGCAAAAGATGAATACGGAAATTATACCTAATTATTGAAAAAAGTGTGAGATAAATAATTATTACAGATGACATACGATAAGTCAAAATAAAATAAAGCAGCCCACAGAAGAAAGCTGATGGCAACTGGTGGCAAATTTACGAGGGAACGAAAGGGTTTGAAAATAATAATAAAAAAATGACAAGATGATTAGTAAGGAATATTTTGAAATCTAGGGGTAGGGAAAAGCATATAAAAAACACCATTAAAACAATCATTTCAGATTGCGTATGAAGATAATAGGATTATTGTATAAAAACAACAAATGAGACACGGAGTGAAGTGAATGTTCAATTTCAAACCATCCTCTATGTAAGGGCGTTGTTGATAAAATAAGAGAAGCAGAACTATTGTTACATTATTAAACCGTTACATTCAGTGAAATTACGGATATTTTACTGTTACTCAAATTTTTATTTCATCGTTTTTTGGACAATATGAAAATTCGAGTATTTTATGAAATATATTTGATACACGTACAATTTAAAAAAATATATATACAGAGGAAAACTGCTGAAGATGGGTACAGCTAATAAAGAGTTAAACATCAGAATTGCAAAATTGAACATTAATCAGAAATTCAAACATAGAAAAAATTGTACAAAAATGAGAAAATAACCATAAGTAAAATTTGTTTACGCAACGAAGTTAGTGAAGAACCGATTGATTTATAATAACATATACTACAAAGTTCATCTTAGATTTGGAAAATTGGAAAATTACTCCTGCATGATTTTTAAATAAGCGTTATAAATAATTCATCCCAAAATATTTACAGTTAACTATAAAAAATTAAAAAATATATGAATATATAATATACATATATCTATATACCTTCGGCCATTTTTGAAAAATCAATAAACTTGCACACAAAAATTTATAAGTAACTCTACTTCAAACTTTAACTGTAGACGATCACTCAATGGTTGTAGCTCTTATTTTACAAATCTGCGTCTGCGAAATACGCTTTGTACTGATAACAATTAAAAACAGTTGACCATTCAAAAAATACAATTATCAATGTTTAAATAATGTATGCAACCTAATTGACTGACTGGATTAATTGATAATGCTATTTCTGTTAACACGTTAACTGCCGCCATAAATATAAAATATTCTTTTCTGTATACTGAAAAATTGGTGGTTGATATTATCGATAGATAAAACAATATTTTGAAAGCAGGCCTAGCGATGAGCATGGAAAAGTGTGAATATTTAAAAGAGGAAAGAAGAAACACCAGAATTTTCCATATAAAATGGAAGAATGAACGTGGAACAAACATACTAGCTTGCTAACACAGAGAGGCAATAGTGTAAACAAAATTAGAGATGTAATTAACAAAGGCGGAACAAACTACGCACCATAACGGGGCTACTTACGGGACATTTTCCCACAAAGGAGCACCTAAACAACATAGGGCTGTGCAACGGAGACCTTACATGCAGAATATGCAAAAGGGTTACCGAAACAGCTCTGCATATACTATGCAACTGTGAGTCGCTGGACCACAGAAGGCAGAAACTGTATGGTAGAGCCCAAATGACTCCAGAAGACTTCTACAACCAACCAGCAAAGAACCTGTATGAGCTAATACAGGGAACAGAATGGCTGAATAGGCTGTAGTCAGAACACTGAGAGTATCCACAATTAGCCCAGGAGGCTGAGGTGGTACCGGCGAAGGGACGGCTCCTTAGAAAAAAAAACAAAGGCGGAACAATAACAACAAATATAGTCACAGCACCATAGTTTAGAATTGCACATTATATGGATCAGAGACAGAGATTGAAGAAACAGAAGCATTACTGGAACAGATCGAACCCGCAGGAATTGTTTTAAGCTGTCCTCATGCTGGGAAAAATGCAGCCTGTTGTCTCGTTGTATTTTACTCCCATTACCATTGTATAAAGATAGCTACTGATATTTAATTATTTAACCAAAGATGATAGAAATTAGAGGAGTTAATTAAGTTCGGCGACGTAAAAATGCAGTGGGATAAATGGCACAAAATATGCAGAAGATATAGAGAAGCAAGAGACACATAATATAAAGAGATGAAAATTAAGAGTCGAGAACTACAGCCGTGAAAAATTCGTATATATTCTGAAAATAAGATACATTTAGACAGGCAAATTTCAATCTAGAATTTAAATTGAATGATCATTTTCCAGGTTTCAATGAAACAATTTCCAATATATTGGGAGAGTTCTACTTTTGACTATGGTGCTGTCGTTGTGAACTGTAAAGTTCAGATATAATGCGAATAATTTCACGGAAAATTAGTTTAACGTGAGCTAATACAGTTTTTGGTGAAAAAAATTCACACATTCAATTCTACCTTAATTTAATTGTCAGGCGAACACTGGTGGTAGCACAAAAACCAGAACACAGCAGTAAACGGAATCGGAAACATTGAATTGATTAAATTTCTCACAACTTGTCCAAATCATTAAACTAAAAACCGCATAAATGAGAATGGAATCTGTACGATTCAGTACGATGAATAAGTTATTTACTATGTTTTCTGAAATCTCTATAAGTATCTAATTTAAAATAAACTCGCGGAATTATTTTGAACTTTTTCTGAACTAGCAGTGCTTTTATTTTATCGGCATTCAGTCGTTTGTTATTGCTGTAAACAATCTGAGTTTTCGTTTCGAGGAGGGGCTTGCCCTCTTGGTTACCCGAATAATCAGTGAGCAAAGCACAAGCGACTCACACCTCTGTTGAGGGGTGAAGCATGGAACTGGAAGGGAAGGAAGGAATGTAAGGTGGAAAGCAATTCAAATATTTGTTTGAAGCTTGATTGTTCTCAAGTAATATATAAATACAATATGTCAATGGTTATGCCATGTAGGTAGTATAGACGGCGAAAGGAGGTGAAGAAAATAAGGAAAAATTGGAAGATCTAGGAAGCGATGGTTGATTGCTTGATGTATTAAGACAGGAATAGGGAAGCACAATAAAATGGAGTACTGGTGTATGCATAACTTCAAAAGGTATTTGAACTGAAAAATAAATATTTCCACCTCTAATTTCTTGCTTCGCGTGTTGTGGTGAAAATATATAGAGCCATGAAATGGTACGTTAACGATGTATCAATATCGGATTGGTGCAGGAAGCTATAGTATTTTGAAAACAGTAGTTTGTTTGTGTTGTTGTATGACGATAAGTTAAATTGTTTTATATCTGCAATAAATCAATGTCCGGAAAAAATTGTTTGATTGAAGATGCCCAATTATACTTTTTGGTAGCAGAATTCATGGGATAGCGAAATTGTTCCAATTGAAAAATTTATCGTGTGCAATTTATTGTCATTTTAAAAACATTCTACAACTCTTCCTGCTTCTATCCGGATAACTGAGTCAGGGGTATTAACAGCAACTAAGAGGATTCGTTTTAGGAAATGTATTTTGTACTATTTCTGGTGCATCTAAATAACGAGGACCCCAAACAGAGATACTGTTAAACATTACGATTGACGCTAAAGCTGAAAAAAGAGAAGATCTGACCATTGGAAAGATCTAGGTACGGCTTCAAAGATTCTGCTGGGAAACTTCAACCCGTTTAGATCTAATGAATTTACAAGTCAAAGTAAAACTTCGCTAAGAGTTCTAACAATGATCCTAACGAGACATTGTCTCCTGAATGGACACCTGAAAAGTTTCAAAATAGTGGAGAGTAGATTCTGTGGCATGGAAGAATAAACATCCGTTCACATACTTGCGAATTGCACAGTAATTCATAATCCTAGGGCACAAAACCTAGATTATTGGATAGAAGTGAGACATTTAAAGTTAAAGCCTGCAGATATCCTAAAAATACTGAATTTACTACAAGGAACATAAAGTATCTTTATATGATCCATTCACACAAAATCTGCGAATAAGAAGAACTGAATAATTCAAGTTAAAAGAGGGCCCAAGGAAGAATTATTTTTCTAAGAAGTATCTAGTGAAAAGATTGTTAAGCCTGATAAAGACAGCTAGTCTCTTCATATAAACCGTATAACCAAGAGCATAAAAAACCTAAAGACCAAGGTGCCAAGGACTCGAAGCCTATGCTTTTAATAAAATACGATGATAGCTTTCATTCTATAATAATAATAATGATGATTGGCTGAAGGACCTTGGTCGATGGCCATTTGACTGTACCAATAAATGACGTTTAATATTATCAATAATGATGATATATGTCTAATTTAGCCACTGCTAATGATCCCAGCAACCGATGCAGCAAAATAAAACAATAATAACAATAGAAGGTGAAAAAAATAGTAAAATATATCAAATTCAGTCTTGTTCACTTCGGGAATACAGAAAAGCATCCGTACTATTTAGTTTTAGTCCAGCGATTATAACAATTCCATATCTAGGACTGCAATTCTAAATAAATTTTCCCAATACAATCTCCATAGTAACATTCTATCGTTCATCAATAATTTCCTAACTTGTAGAACATTCAGAGTTTCTGCTAATGGTACTCTCCTCACCTCACCCACAAAATGCTGGAGTCCCTCAAGGATCAGTATTAAGCTCTACCCTATTCATCCTCACAATAAACGAACTCTGTGACAATTCTCCTGCACCCATAAAACACGAACAATATGCTGATGACCTAATTGTGTATTGCCATATGGTAAATCGATCTCAGCAACTTGCAAACTCCTTCAAACCGCAGTAAACCTTCTACAAGATAGATCTACTCACCTTGGATTATCCTTATCCCAAAACAACATTTTCTTCAATAACATACTCCTACCCATTGCAAATCAATGTAAAATTCTTGGAATAACCTTCGACTCCCGACTTAACTGGAAACACCATATCCATGAACTCAAAGACATCTGTATAAAGAGACTAAATATACTTAAAACCCTCAGTCACTTTCAATGGGGTTCCGACGAAATCGTATTATTAAGAGTATACAGAGCTCTCATCCGCTCAAAGCTTGATTATGGCTGCTTTATTTACATGTCTGTCCCCAAATCTGTCACAGATTCACTGAACTCTGTACACAATACCGCTCTTCACCTCTGCCTTGGTGCCTTTCGCTCTAGCCCTCCTGATAGTCTCCACATCGAAGCTAATGAACTACCCCTACCCCTAAGGCACCAATCCCTACTCCTCTCATATGCTGCCTCAGTATCCTCCAATCCTCTCAATCCTGTTCACTCGCTTTTCATTTCAACGACTAATCCCACTACTTACACTCGAACAATTATAAAATCTCATACTCACTCCTTTACTCAAAGATACCGACCTTTCTCTGACCTCCCCGCTCCCTCTACCTTCTTCTCCACCTTGGACCAAAAATATCCCTACAATCGATACCTCACTTACCATTTATAATAAGCATGAATCTCCCACTGCACTTATAAAGAAAGCATTCCTAGAATTACTACAAAAAAAACCGTATGATTTAATACTCTACACAGACCCTTCCAAAACTGACTGTGTTGGTTGTGCAGTTTCCACGAAGCATGAACTCATAAGCTCCTTCACCCTACGTATAGTGTGTAGCGTTCACACAGGCGAGCTACAAAGCATTTTTCAAGCTTCCAAAAGCATCCACCTACCCCACAAAAATATTGCAATATGCTTTCCTCCATTCAGTCAATCAAGTCAATCTTCACTGACCACCCAATTGTCCAGAATATACACGACATCTATCAAACTCTCGTTGCTCAAAATATATCTCTCATCTGGCTTCCATCTCACATCGGCATTGATAGTAACGAAACTGCGGACCACCACGCGAAAGATGCTACCACTAAAAACGACCCAACACAAATTGTCCAATTCGCAACCGACCTGAAGATCCACTTCAAAAACGTTACACAAGATTATTGGCGACACCTGTGGCGCAATAGCACGACAACACTTCATGATATCCATCCATCCACTTCTCCTCTCTCCCTGAACTTTTTAACCCGGAGAGACGCTACTACAATCAGAAGAATCCGAATCAGTCATACCAAACTCTCACACGGATATCTGATGTCTTCAGGAAATCGTCCCGTTTGCCATAGCTGTAACGATATTGTGACCGTTAAGCACATACTGACGGACTGCAAACAATTTTCTGCTATATATAAACAACTTGATCTTAGGCCCAACCTCAAGGAAATGCTCCACTGCCCTACCGAAATCAAGAAAGTCTTACAGTTCCTGAAAGCTACTAACCTATACTGTAAAATCTAATTTAAATATTTGTAATGATTATGTAAATATCTGTATTTATTTTTTCTGTGCCAATGACCAGCGCTGTCGAGGCACGTTAAGGTAAAATAAAAAAAAATTCGAAGATACAAATACCTTGTAATTACTTGAGTTAATGTAAACAAAATGTTTCTGTTCCACCTCACTCCTTTTTTCAACAGTTCAGCTAATCACTCAATTATTTAAACTGCTTATCAGGTATATGTTTTTTAAATATAATCAAAACTTGATAGATCCCAAGTTTTTTATGGGGTTAATTAATTCCTTGAAAATGGTACAGAAATAGTGAACCTTAATCAACAATCGAAAACTTCAGTAACTCATTCTTAAATATTCCTTCTTTCTGTATGTTTAAAATAATTTGTATTTATACAAATTTATATAAGTTGTAGCAAGCCGGTTAATGTATTTATTTGATGAGAATTTGTTAAATTTGTCGACTAAAAGAATACAGTACGAAAGAGAGACGACCAAAATCCATATATTTATATAGATAAAAGACAGCAGAATTTCAATGAGTTGGTACATGCTTATAGACAACACACAGTCTCCTTAGAATTACAAATCAGGCCGACATATCGAAACGATATTCAACAATAGAGAGAAGCTTTTTAGATCGGATGACTGGCAGACACCTTACATTTTATTTTTATTATATTTAAAAATTTCACACATTTAATTTTTCTTTCGATTTTTAATAACAAAAATCAAAGGACTAGATCAAGGCTCAGAACTTATCATTAAAAATTAGAGTAACGGGAAACCTTGTTCCATAACAATTTTAAAACTAATCAGTACCTACATTGAGTTCTCACCCAATGACGTTGTTTACGTTGTTTAAATTATTTTTCTGCTACACTACATTATATAATTTATAAAGGAAGGTTTACATCGACCGAGGAACGGCGTCTTCACCAAGATACGTAGTACATTTATTAATAATATGACTGCAACAACCTCCTCTGTATGTCAAATACAGAAAACAATGAGGAGAAAAGTACATGCGATGTTATCTCTGGTTACAACCGCAGGCAGCCAATACGACACAGTGAAAAAATTCGTGGGCTATGCCGGTATAATGTCAAATGTCAAGCACAGTTGTGTTTATTTCCTATCTAAGAGGTATTTCAATTCACTGAAACACGAAATCTGTATCTTGAATACTGCACAACGCATGTTTTGTCTGTCACATTCCTACTCTGTGCTGTGTGTTGATACGAGTATGCTAGTGTGCATTACTTGATACATGATACAAAAATGTGGCCTGCTTATGTTTAATCGCCTGTGTCCCAATGTGAACCTTGCCTAAATACCGAGTATACATCTTCTGTATCAATATTTCTTTTGATGTAGGTATCACAATGGGCTCATTTACATATTTTTTTTATTTTACCATTAGGAAGAGCACATCATTTTGAGGCTCTGTGCAAAAAATTAGAGGTCTGCGAGACTCCTGAGTCGCCTAAAAAAAATTATAAACATTAAACAGTGCTCCTCCCCGAATTTCACGCCCGACGTCATCGCATATGAAATCTCTCGTTCAGAGAGCGGATACCGCGCCGATAAGTTTTCGGTTAGATGACTACTTAGCCAGTAACAGTACTTTGCTTGCTTATATCCTCATTATTTTTTATTATACGTTTTAGCAAACTCTAAACAGTGTTATGTTTGTGAAATAAGAACGTTTAGAAATAATTTAAACTATTCGACACAATGGACCAGAACCAGAGTAAAAAAAGCTATAATTTTTATTGTGCGATTCCAGAATGTAAAAGTACTACGATTAAAACATACAAAACAATTATTTCTATTAATGAGGGTGCAAAAAAATGGAATGGAGAAAAGCATAAAAAGACTCAAATCATTCACTGATAAGTCAACAAACTTTGTTTGTGTATTTTTAGGATTTCATTTTTCTTCAATCAAAATCGTTATAAATTACCTTATAAAATACGTTGTGAATCCATATTGAGAGGGTTATTGAAAACCACATGCTTGTATTAATCTAAATTTATTTTAAAAAGTAGATAATATTGTTCTTATAGCTTGTGGTATTATTAGTGTTCAAAATTATTAAATAAAATAATGGGTCAGGTAATCTTTTTCAGTAGATCATCAACAAAACTAGCGTATATTATATGTTTTGAAAGAAATTATTATATTTTATCCGGATCAGCAACAAATATCGCTTTTTTACCAGTGAGGTGCAGGTGCATTTGAATCTGATGTAAACATTTGGAACCAATATTACCTGCTTTATCAAAATAGGTTTTTCTTGTTCTTTTCAGCATTGGTGATTTAATTTTCACTACACATTCATCATAAATAGCATTTGGAGAAGCTCCTTTAATTGGGCAGTCTGCAGTTTAAAAAAATTGCAATTTTTTACTGAGTAACCTGCAGCGTTATCTTCTACGTAACTTTGTCTACCAGACCAGGAATAAAATAAAACATCTGGAATAACCCTGTATATCATTTGAGAGGGCATGTATTTATGAAAGTATTGACATTTTTGATCATTCTGGCCGGAAAACAGCCAAAAAAGATGTGTCACATAGTATAAAATTATAATTTAATAAACTTGTGTTTTTTATTAAAAAACTTCATAATCATTGGCAAGTCCACTTCTAGAAGATTTATTGAGTCTGTTTTTATTAAATTAGGTCCACACATTTTTCCTATTAACACAAAAATTTTGTAAGTAATTCAGAATAAATAAATTCTACGCCAGGCACGTTACAGTCAGAAGCGTAATGTTAGTGCACATTAACTTTCATATGCGGTGACGTCACAGTCATAGTCTTCGCCCCGCTACGGTATGCTTGTTTAATTGGTTGTATTAGGAGAACGGCATATTCTATTGACATGAAATTTTCAGAATCATATTTTTATCCTTAGTACTTTGTTTTACGACAGTTTAAAATGATTTAAAAATTTTAGTAAACGAGCCCATTGGTGCAACAGTAACGATCACCAAGCGCAAAATAGATCGCTTGTGAGCTACACTGAATGCAACTGCAACGTGTGAGAACGTTGATTAGGTACGTAGCACCGCGGTCTGAGTCCACTTTAACACCTCACAATAGTTTTGTTATAAACTGTCAACAACACACCTCTTATTGTCAGAAATTTCCTTAATTTTTATATATATATATATATATATATATATATATATATAACCAAGACGGTCTTCCCTCAAAAATACAGATATACGCTTCGTACTTCCCTCTTATATAACCAACTTCCCTCCGGTTTTGGAGGGAACAACGTTCAGCGTTAAATTTGAATTTAAACAGTTACTCAACCTCCTACCAACCAGCTAAAGAAAAATGTTGTGGAGGGTGGTTTACATGGGTTTACCTTGAAAGTGCGTGGATTAGTTGGACGTTTCACCGTTGGCGTTATAATCGTACTTGGAGGTTAAACATTATGTGTTATGTTCCCTCCATAGTGTTTTATATAACTGAGGTTGAAATACTCGATTTTGTTCCCTCCGAAATTTGGCAACACAGCTTTTGAGTGTGAATACTGTGAGTTAGTTTACTGGTAAACATGACTTCAAGAAGCCGATTACTTGTTGCATTAGCTCGTAAAAAAAGTAAGTGCGATTTACTATTGTAATGTTTTTCTTATTTATTTTGAACTGTTTTTACCGTGGGATAAAATTATACACTCACTATGGCTAATTACTACTGATTTATTAAAGAAACACTTACACACTATAATAAACTTAATTTACATACATACTACTTAATGTCTATTAATTTATATACACTCTGTATAATAATTATCTATCTATATAATATCTAATTTATCTTCAACACTATTTATATTCACTCACTGTATACTGAAACTGTTTACTGATTCACTGTATACTGAACAACTCCTCCACTCACTGGAAAACCCGCGTATATATAGTCCCTCGAATCTCTAGAACTTTCTTGACTATACCACCTCTGCGTATATTTTATAATTCCAGAACATTCGCGATAAACCATTGTACGCCTTCAAGAACAGTCTTCTTATTACCTGCGGAAGAACCTTTCTAGAAAGGTCGCATTCACAGAGACAGCAGATTTTAAATGCAAATTGACGCTTAGTAAAATTTTTAATTCATTATATATTGTAACTTATGCCAAAAAAAACATTCTCAACTTTCGCGCCTGTTCTTGAAATACGTAAAAATGTGAACAAAATTCAAGATTTTCATGTTTTAGATTGCATGAAATATCCGGGCTAATGGATGAGTTTAATTTTGTCGAGTCTACTTTTCTGAGATATTCATTGACGAAGTGATATGTGATATGCTTTGTGGATTATATGAATTATCCATTTATAATGTTACGAACTCACTGATTCCGAAGCCGGTCCTGTCGCAAACTATGAATGCGACCTTTCTAGAAAGGTTCTTTCGCAGGTAATATCCAGACTGTTCTGGAAATGTACCAGGCCATACAATGGTTTATCGCGAAAGTTCTCGATTTATAAAGTATACGCTGAGGTGGTATATTCAAGAATTTTCTAGAGATTCGAAGGACTATATATACGCCGGTTTTCGAGTTAATCAAGAGTTGTTCAGTATACAGTGAATCGGTGAACTGTTTCAGTATACAGTGAGTGAACAGAAAGTGAATATAAATAGTGTTGAAGATAAATTAGGACAATTATTATACCGAGTGTAGATAAATTAATAGACATTAAGTAGTATGTATATAAATTAAGTTTATTATAGTGTGTTAGTGTTTATTTAATTTAATAAATCAATAGTAATTAGCCATAGTGAGTGTATAATTTTATACCACGATAAAAACTGTTTAAATAAATAAGAAAAACATTACAATGATAACAGTGTACCTACTTATAACGGCTTCACCGTAAATTTGAATTCAGCAAAAAAGACTTGCGCTTTGGAATTATTAATCGTTTATTTCAATGTTTTTGTATTGAAAATTCGTATATACAGGGTGTTTCATTAAGGATTGTCCATATAGTAACTGGAGAAACCTTAGCAGGAAATATGATGATTTAGGTCAAAGCAAAATTGGATATTTTAAACATTACCCTTAAATGCAAATAATTCGAAAACTACTCACTCTATCGCATTAAGACAGGAGGATGATATTTACATAGAAAGTTACGATGAATCAAAAACACATGCTGAAACGATTATTAGCGTAGATTGTAGGGGGATAACAAAAAGTATCCATCCCTACCGCACGCCTCTGGCAATCGGGGAAAACTTTCTTTCACCACCTAGTAACCTAACATATGTAAACTGTTTGCCAAGTATTAACAAAAATATTGAAAGGTGTCAAAACTATGGGCTGAAATCATTTGAAATATTCAAAATAAAACCCCACGGTAAGGAGGAATATTTTATTTAAATGTTTTGGCTTGAATCTTCATATTTTGTGTTAAGGTTTCTCCAGTTACTATATGGACAATTCTTTATGAAACACTCTGTATATACGATATAATTATATTTTCATATTACCTACCTATAGCCTAGTCAAAAAATAGAAAAAACTTGAAAATTTAAATCGACTTATTTTTTATTTGAATATTTTTCTGTGCTTTCATTATTTAAACAATTGGAGTGAAAAACAAAAACAAAAATTTTCACTCGACGATTTTCCGGAAAATCACATGCCTAGCATCGTAAAGTTTTTCTCATGTTAATCACAACCCTTTTTGTGATTTTTTTTGGTCAATTACTCAATTTTAGTGAAATACCAAAATATTTGAGAATAAAAATCAAATAACCTTAAATTCAACTGTGAAGCTTTTATTTTACCGTTATACTGATAAACCATTCCTTCATAATAACTGATCCGAAATACTCAAAATATATGAGCGCACTTACTAGTTTCAAAAATAACTGATTCGATAATTGTAATATATATAATAAGAAAGCAAAAATAACACGTAGTACCCTCCACAATGTGGCAACTGCGCTGGAGGGATATATGAGTAATAATTGCTTATGAAATATATAGCGTTGGAGGGAACTACCACTGGATAACATGTTTGAAATATATTGAAATTTTACTGATTAAATTCATTACCCCTCTCTTGAGGTACATATAAAGACTCCTCCCCCAAATATGTATATACAGGCTTTTTTCTATAATTGAAGTATATATACTGGAAGTCGGTCCGTCTGCAGTTTATCGTGGAGGGAAGAATGACGAAGCTATACATACAGTGTGTAAAAGCCAAATGGAATAAATTCATTATTTCG
>CAJUYI010000010.1:400421-411801 GCA_910591695.1 Galerucella pusilla | reverse complement strand
AATTATATTTACACAGAATACAAATATGTTTTCTTGACTTTCTAGTCATGTGTACTCAGCTATAAAATATTCACGTTTACTTAGTTGACAGTGACCAGTCAGAAATCCTACTGTTAAACGTAGGTTTTTCCTGGTCATCGTCAAATATTTCTTCGGCGCCAGCTTCCCAGGGTCGCCCAAGGGTGATCCTGGCAAGACTGCATCCTTTGATTCCATCCCATTTCTTAAGGGATTGAGCATGGGTGTAATGTTGGCTAGTTCCGAAATTGTCGAAGTCGTTATGCCGTAGGTGTCACTGGGCCCTAAAATTTTTAGTCCAGCCGCTTCCCTGGCCAAAGAATCAGCAATGCGATTACCTTTACTCCTGTCGTGCCCTTTAACCCACCTCAGGATAATATTGTTGTCTGCCGAGGCGTTAGCTAAATCTTGGTGGCACTCTAGTACTAGCCCCGATATAACACGTTGTCTGTTCAGGGCTAATAGGGCTTGTCTACTATCAGTGCAGATTGTTATGTTTTTGCCAGAAACTCCTTTTCTGGTTAGTTCTTTTGTGGCAATCGAGATACCAGCTGGTATTGTTTCCCATTCCCCACTTAATCCTAAGGCTTAGTGCTCTCGAGTAAACTCCACATCCTGAGCCTTCTTTCATTTTGGAGCCATCTGTATATATGCAAATTGAATTTGCAGCATCTGGCTCTGTTTTCTGTTTTATTCGTATTTTGTAGGGTTTATAAAACACAAACCTTGGTTCAATTGCATCATTGGCTGCCTGCAGCAGAGGTAGCGCAGTAAGCGCTACTTGACATAGGCCTAACCTCAATTGGCCCACTCCTACTTCGGGGTTTACACCAGCCGTACGCAATCGTACCATGGCCATTAACACAACCTCCTTGACGTACAGGTCCAGAGGGGTCAGACCAGTAATTAGTTCCATTGCCGCGGTTGGTGTTGTTCTCATGGCTCCTGTGATGTTTAAACAAGCCATTCGCTGTATTTGATATAATTTTTGGATGGCCGTTGCTTGTACAACCTTCGGTCCCCATGCAATTGCTCCATACGTTAACATGGCTCTTATTAGATACAGGTGACCACACGGGGTGATAGACCCCATGTGCGTCCCACTGTCCTCCGACACTGCTCATAAGCCACATATGCTCTTTTCGCCCTGCTGTGTAGGTGAGAGTTCCATGTGTAGCCGGTTATTTCTATAATAGCTGGAGATCTCATTTATCCGTACACTTTCATTTGACCCGAAGATACATACATACACAAGGCTCGATCTAGGAACCTTCTCTCTCTGACTGAAGCCGAAGCACACTTGGTCCAACGAAGCAATAGAAAACATTACTCCATGGCTGCGAAGCAGTCAAAGTCAAATTAGACATATAATGAACGACAGTCGTGGCATGTAATTTTTTTAAAGGAATGCGAATTTAAATATTCCTTCAATCAAAGAGAGATGTAATTTCAAAAAATTTTTACATAGATCTTAACGATCGATCTACTTTTCTTGGATGAAGTAGGTACAGCTTGTATAATAATCCGCACTGAATTTCTAGTGGTAGTTGCAGACTGAAACCAAACGTGTGCGTAAGTATTTACCCAAGCGAGCATTGAAAATGATCTTAGAGATTACGAGGATTGCACTTGGAATTTATTTTTTCACATTTTTATTTACGGCCCGGGGACTAATGAGGTAATTTCGTAGGCAAACACAATGCGAAAAGAAACTTTGAAGATTTTAAAAACAAGTACACTTCAGTTGTAGAGGCTCTTCAAGAGTAGCGTATATCTGCTTTTTAAATACTTTCGGTTAAAAGTTGGCTTTGAAGACAGATGCGCCCTGGAAAACACATTAAAGGGATATGAAGATGGAAAAATGAGCTTTTACGACTCTCTGTTCGAACTTCGTAAATTCGTTAATTTGTTTATTTGCACATCTTTTTAATAGCTTGCATTACACAGAGAAAAATATGAAAATATATTTCAGGAACAAAAAAAAACTTTACTGAATCTATTTGAATAAATTCTGGTAGTTAAACGTCCAAGAATGCCTTCTTCATTGTAATGTAGATACACAATAAACAGTTAAAAAAATATTGTGTGTGTGGCAAAAATAATAGTTTAATACTATAATAACGCCTTACAAATTTAAAAATTACATTCCAAAGAGCAGACCGTTCACTAAGATGCAACAACTACTTCCCTGGCTATATGCCACGAAGGACTGTGAATTACACTTCTACTGATAACACGCTTTCCTAAAATGACAATTATTCACAGTAAACTGTAATTTAATAAATAAATATTTGTTTCTAACAATGTAGTTTCGAATTTCTTTATTCATTGAGGAAGTGATATATGTAAAGACTTTGAACCAAAGTTAACCGTGTCAGTGGACCATATATTTATTATGCAAGTAGTTGTTGCGTTGTATCTTATTCTAGATAGTTTTCGAAACGCCACCTGAGAATTAACGCCTCTCAGTTTCCTTTGGATCATCCAGCTATATGTGCAAACGATTTACATGTCAAACAATCGTATATTAGATTTTCTCGCCTTGTGTGATAACATCCTAATAAATTTATGGAATAAATTAACTCTCCCAACTGAAAATTATGTTATCTAATACAAAGAAAACTTTTTTAATTCAGTTAACTGTATAAACCCTCACTTCGTGGAATCTACTCATCATATGGTTTTAAATGAAACTAACTGTTTTTAAATGACTCCACAATATATTTGTAAAAATCTGTAAATTGCAAGTAAATTGACAATTGATATTTATATCGAAACAATTGTCAATTTACTTGCAATTTACAGATTTTTACAAATATATTGTGGAGTCATTTAAAAACAGTTAGTTTCATTTAAAACCATATTTTTTAATTCAATTACACAATAATTATTACCTTAGTAAACATTGAATACTAGTCACTGTGTACGTGGAAAGAATTAGAGCTGCTCTTTATTTATGTGGATCATAAAAACAATAACCTTCGTTCTGGATGTAGTGCTCAACACAATAATAATTATGTTGCTTCTAAGAAAAGAAAAAATGAGAATGGTTAATTGAATCTTAAATACAACAAACAAAACATTATTCATTTAACCTTTAAGGCTCTCCCACACAAAATCGCTCACACTGCCGCGTAAACCAAAACGTTAGTATGGCGAAAATCGTCACACGACAAATTAGCTTACAATATTAATAGTTACGATGACTTCCTAGGATAAAGAAGCCCTGCTATCATTGGCACTTGGTGAAGAAAGACCTGGCTCCAGATCCACGATGTGCAGTTTCTTTGGCATTCGAAACACGTGGAAAGTTCGTCAATTATTTTACTTCCAATTTCTGTCAGTACATTGCCTCAGGCATTCCGCCTATTTGTATGGATATAACTTTTGTCATATATTGTAAATTTCATGATATTTCCAATATGCTCTATCTAAATAGAAAGGTGTCGGTGCTATGGATTCCTTTTCATTATAAATTGTGCAGAATCGTGAGAGGATGAGAGTAGAAAATATGTTTTCACTGTTTACGTTCATATTTAAGTTGATATAAATAAATAGAATTAAAATTTCACATTTTAACATGACGTTTTAGAACGCAGGAACATATTTTCAAGAGTAGAATTTCCAAGCCTCGACATTGCCATCGCCATTGAACTGGCTGGAAGAGAGCTGATGAATCAACCTGTTGTAAAAAAGAACATACACATCCTGTCAGATAGCCAGGCTGCACTTAATGCACTGAGCTCGAACAGGGTAAAATCTAAGATACTAGGCAAGGAAAACAGTCATTTTGACCTGGGTGCCGGCGCATCGAGGAGTGGAGGGCAATGAGGAGGCCGACACTCTGGCAAAAAAGGAATCAGAGACTTTATTTATCGGATCTGAACCATTTTTTGGCAATGCGGAAAGCTAGATGCTATAGATCAGCCATAGCTACCTGGGCGGAGAGGAAAACCTACACGTACTGGGCAGACATACCGGGGCTATTTCACTCGAAGTCGTTCATATTCTACCCTTCGAGTACAAAAAAAAAGCAGATCCTGGAATGGAGTAAAGCAAACCCACGCATTCTGTCGGGACTGCTTACAGGACATTGTCGACTAAATTACCACCTAAACAAGATGAGTCTGGCTCAGACCTAGGACTGTCGGCTCCGTAATTTGGAGGACAAAACTGCGGAGCACATACTATGCTCATGCCCAGCCTTGGGAAGAGTTAGGTATAATATATTCGGTTTTAGTACTTTAGAGCCGAACGACTTCAAAAAAGTATTACCAAAGCACAAACAAAAACCTCAATGTTTCGAAAAAACTGTTCACAAAATTGAAATTATTATTATTATTAAAGCCAAAGTATAATTTAGCAATTTGAAAGTGTCGAGTAAAGGGAGCGGAAAGACAATCTTGCTCTATACTGATCAAAGGCTATGGCCGGCACTGACCAGGAGGCCAAAAGAGGAGTTGGAATAATGTAAAAATCAAAATTATGTATAAATCTACAGAATTCATAAAGTGCATCTTAATAAATAGATAAGAGAGCGTAATTTTGGTACAAGGCAATCAGGTGTTTTTATGTGTGACTTAACACATTGTTCGAATGCAATCATAAGATAAAAATAACAAATATTTATGAAAGAGTAAAAGAGAGAATTTAATAATATGAAAGTGTGACTTAAAACATACATTGGAAGATAATCGAGATGATCGTGCCTGATTGTAGATTTTAGGGATGACATGTAATAACGAGCAGAGTCTCCTGAACAATAGCACCTTCCATACACGTTATCATTGACGATACGTCGATACATTAATTACATGCTCAAACAATAACAACTAATTGCCAAAATTAAACGGCTCTAATGATATCTTCATAAAACCATGCCACAACGTATCTTTTGTTAACAGAACACAAAAAGATGTCATTAATTAATTTATTGAGCGTCCATTTTAGTACAGTTTTCATACACGGTCAGGAGTTTGATGTCGTCCATAAATCACATACAATCAAGTATAGAAATTCAATAGAGAAAAATCCAACGATAGATGCTCATAAATAACCAGAAATTAACAAAAAATAAACACAATGCCATCCATGTGCGGTGGCAATTTCTGAAGAGATGTTTTCGATAGACAAAATTAATTTGAAAAGAAAATCGATTACACCGAGCCATTTCCCTGACAGTGAAAATGTGAGAAAATATTGTTTCTGACTAGACAGAAAAATAAAGGAAATCATTTAGCTTTGAGTTAATGAAAAGATATATATTGTCCAAAGCAATTACTTTCTAACAAACCACTTAAGAAAAACCGCATAGACTTCAAACATTTTTTCTTAATTCAACTGACCCTATATTTTGTACCAATCGATAGTGATAAATAGGAAAAACTAATTCATGTGGATAACGTGAACATAACTATGACTTTATTTAGAACATCCTGTATATTTTCACACAAAACATACATAAATAAATAACGGCCAAATCGTATTCATTATTTTGGAGCTAAAACCTCCCTGTATATAACAGCAACCGTAGGTCAAACCAGAAGTACTTTAAAATCAAAATTAATACAAAAATTTGCATATATATTTAAAAAAACTTATTAAAGGCTTTTTTTTAAAGGCTTTGGGTTATTGCGAGTTATAGGTACACGTATTCAAATTCAAATAAAATATTGGCCATATTTCAGTTTCAGATTATAAGAACGGAAACGAATTTCTAGCATTAATAACAATGATAACTAAAATATGCAAAGGTATAAGTTACTAGGGTGCAAAGGAGATTTTAATCCTATACGAAATTCAATAACAAGCGGACCGTGTATAATGACAGGTTCGAATGGATAAGGTAGTTATTTAAGTGATAGTGTGGAAAATCGTGGGGTGCGAATACTGTAGTTGGCAATGCCAGAACAGCTACGATTGAGGGTTTGTATGCCCGGCACACTGTTCTATACTCCTGCAGGTCTCTCTGATGTATAGGTGTCGCCGATCCTGCATATTTAGTAGGATGTCTACCGTAACCACATCTTTACTTGTGTCTCTCTCTTCCAATCTTACGATAGAGGTGGAGATCCAGTAATCTTATTTTACATCCTCTTACAAATAAAAAAATATATATTGGAAAATCATAAAATCTTCTTAATGTATGAGTGTATGTTTTTTCAATAACTGTCCTAGAAGTACTATGCAAAAAGATTAATGTTACAATGTATTCCAATAAGTTACATACTATTAAAATTAATGTTCTTAGTGATTGACTTTATACACTCACCGGCAAAAAAACCATCGATTTCAATTGTTTTCACTCCAAATTGTAGATAATTTCTTTGGTATTAAAAAAACTCCAGATCAGGCTTTCATTTGAAAATGTGTATCTTCAAAATAAATCAAGATATCAAGGTGAAATAAAAACTGAAAGATGTCGAAAAGGATGATCTTTGTAATTAACGGATCGTGAAATCTACAAATTTTCCGGAATCTTCCACAGGGTGTTAAGAAATTGGACTACAAATACATGCGTTTTTGTCACTCTGTATATAAATAAGCTCTCAACAGTTTTGGATAACTTTTCTGGAGTTTCTTTTAATACCAAAGAATTTATCTACAATTTGGCATAGAAACAATTGAAATCGATGGAAAGTTACGAAACTTCTTGGAGAACGAACTTCAGCAAAATTTTAAGTGGCCGAGTTTTTTTGCCGGTGAGTGTATAAACAAACATCCTATTGGAAGTGGCTCTGCAAAGTATTTTAAAATAATTATAGTGCATGTCCATAACTTCGCTGGACTGCTACCTACTAACTAGTTAAGATATGCAAATGAAGCAATCATGGCATAATAATACTGGCCATAATATCCTTTATGAATTCATGTTCAAAATTAACACAATTGTCTGTTTACGGTTACTCTTAAAACAAATAAAACATATCAGAAGAGTTTGACGGTGGACCTCTGCTAAATAGAAATGAATTAGAGCCAAAAAAATTTTATATACCACCAGAAGGCTACTGTAACTCAAAATATCTTCGTTTTATCCTCTTTAATTAAGTTGGTGAGGATACAATGGGTGGATAATGAGAGCCGTGGCCCTTTCATCCAACTTTTTTCACTGCTCCAATGCTAAACAAAAACGGTTTGGTGTATTTTGAAACTGATTAAGGAGCGTGTTATAAAACAATGGATATCACAAACATTGGCCACTAAACAGGGTAGTAATCACAGATATAGTCAAAAGCGCTCTTATCGTGCGGTTTCAAAGATAACTAACCATATATCAAATCAGAAGACACAGAGGTTACCAAAATGTGAGATTACAAATATACCCGCAGAAAATAATGATGGTTGATGTTTTCTGTACACTGGGTGACGAATTTCCACTTTTTCATTCATTTTCGAAATAATCTATCAGATTGAGTACCATTTTTTTTGCTTGGGGGGGAAAATACCGGAAAAGTCTGTCTTATTCATCTTACGGATTTTATTTGGAAATAATGATTAAGCGCAATAAAAGAAAACAAAAACGGTGAGTATGTCTTTGTTGAATCGAATGAACCGCATGATAAGACTGCATTTGACTATAATAACATCATAAAAAAACGTATTTAATATTACCAAAAGAAAAGTCCTGTACCCGCTACTGTGCTCAAAGGCTATAGGTATTTTCATCTGCCCAACTTAACTTTATATATTTCACAGTGGTATAGGGTGACAATCACATCCCATTGATACTTTTGTTTCTAACCATAATGCGGTTATCATACTTCAAAGGGTGTTAGAGTAATTCGGTTTCCAGAAAGAGCTGTGTGGAAGGAAATGTTTTTGTTTTGAAGCCGTTCATGATTTTACGCTAGGCATAAGCTGGCAGCTTTTTCACTAACAACAATATTTTCGAATCAGACAAAAATTGTATTTATTTCCCTAAGAATTTGACATATTACTTAAAGAACTATATTAAGAAGAAAGTATCTAGAATGACTAAACTTTCACCCTTTAGGTATGGAGTCCTGAAAAACTAATGAAACAGAAATTATTTCATACAAAAGAATGAATAGGTGATCTAGTAGCTTGTATGCAACTAGATAGTTTCAACTGACTCAGTTAAAATCGAATCCAATATCTTTGTGTTGGTTTTATTGCTTGATAAATAAAATGTGTATATATTTTTGTATAAAACATTGCAGTTGTAACGTGTATTTTATATAACTATAAAATAAAGAGAAAGCAATAAAATATTGATCCCGGGATGATCATAAACTAAAAAAGGACAAACCAAGTCATAAAAAGACATGAGACGAATACAAAAAATCATGTTGGGAACATACTACGCAAAAACAAAATAAGATATATTACACAAATTTATTTTAAAAAGGATGTTTGACTTGATACAGACGAACAGTGACGATATAAATGTATACTGTATTCCCAATTTTATAGATACATTTCAGAAACAAAATATGTAAGATAAAGGGACACACATTTAAAAGAAATTATTCTCAGCTAATTAATACAGGGTGTAACAAAAAGGCAGGTCATTAATCATACCACATATTCTGGGGCTAAAAATAACTCGATCCAACCCAAGTTACCCTAGTACAAATGTGCATGCGAAAAAAGTTACAACCCTTCGAAGTTACCAAATGAAAATTGATTTTTTCAAATATTTCGACAGTTGTTCGACATATTATAATGAAAGTTGACAAGTGGCTTTCTTATGATTAGAGCATCTTAAGAAAAATTAAGGAATTATTGCATCCCGTTAAAAAATTATGGGAAATGAGATCCCCTAAACCCCCCCCCAAATTTTTGTGTACGTTACAATTTAATGCTTATTGTGGCACCATTATTCAAACACATTATTTTTGAAACTTTTTTGCTCCCTAGTACTTTTTACAATTATCAATTTTTATCGAGATACGGCCTATTTTTCATTTCAAAAATTTCGAATAACAAAATTTAAAGTCAATGAATTTTTAAGTTTTTCGAGGGTCCCAAATTTTTGATTGAATCTTATTTATTCAAAAATGTGTAGTTTTTATTAGATGTTCGAAATGGCCCCCATTTTCTTGAATACACAGTCGGCACCGTTTTACTAACGAAAACCGAATATTCTGGAAAAGCAATGGCTTTTGACGATATCTAATTGCAGCCTCAAGGATTCCTTTTTTCACATGCACATTTGTACTAGGGTAACTTGAGTTGGATCGAGTTATTTTTAGCCCCAGAATATGTGGTATGATTTATGACCTGCCTTTTTGTTACACCCTGTATAATAAAGATAATAAATTCATGCACGTAGGGAAAATTAGAAATAATAATTCATTTATAAAATAATTTATTATACTCACAGCAGGATATAATATAAGAACTTTTCCTTTATATTTTCAATTTTTATCTCAATTGAAACGTCAAATAATCATTATCTATGGCGTGCCGTTTTGGTATTTAATAACATCGTTTTAAAAACAAAAATATCTCTTCATTCAAAAATGTTTATTAACTAATTATTCTGTTAATGAATTAAAATTATGTTTTTCATAATAATAATACAGGAATTTTCGATTATGAAAAACATAATATAAATTGCCGATTTAAAATTATGAAATACATAATAAAAATTCATGAATTTCCATTATGAAAAACATAATAGAAATTACCGATTTATAAGTATGAAAAACATAATAGAAGTTCAAGAACTAAAATTATTGAAAACATAATAGAAATTCAATTTACATTATGTATTGAGGTTGCCTATTCTGCAGTAATGCATTTACTATACGATTTCAGGTAATTGCATTAGATAAGTATAGGCAACCTCAATACATAATGGAAATTGAATTTCTATTATGTATTTTATAATTTTAATTCATGAATTTTTATTATGTATTTCATAATTTTAAATCGGCAATTTATATTATGTTTTCCATAATAGAAATTTCCGTATTATTATTATGAAAAACATAATTTTAATTCTTCAATAGAATAATTACGAAATAAAAATGTTTGAAAGAAGAGATATATATTTTTTTCCTCTTTTAAAACGATGTTATTAAATACCAAAAAGGCAATTATCAAAAGAATTAATCAAATTCTAATTCAACACCTTACATATTTGAAAAATATTTTTCAAACCAATGACCACTTAGGAAAGAAGAAACAACTACATTCCGGGGTATATGCCCTCTTGGGAATATGGAATTACACCTCAAAGAAAAACTGGTAATAGAGAAACAAATACAGGTATGAACTAGTACATAAACGCGGGCTTTTTGAATTTTTAAATTTTCAGGATACGAGTAATATTTTACAGTAATATTCTACAACATTATAATTAAATGATTTTGCTCTTTGATATTTGTTTTTTAGTCTTTTAAGTCAATCCCTATAATAATATTATAGGGAATAATGGAATGAGATTTATAAAACCTTTTGCTAGTGAGAAAATATTATTAATTCAACATCTTTCATAAAATAGAATATCCGAAATAAGCACACAAATACAATGTTGAAAATATTGAATAATTAAAGCATTTTGTCACAAAACATCAATAATACCTACAGCTTAATCCTAAATCACATTCATATTCAGTACCTACATATTATTTCCAGTTATGAACTTTTGGGAGAGCTTTATTCTTGCCTGCAAAAAAAAATAAAATGAAAAATAATGTTTCCATTATTTTATTAAAACCTAACCTCAAACGTATGAAATGAAAAATGTTACTATTTCAACGTACCTATGATAAACGATAATAAATCGTGTGATAATAGTACCAATGAAAAAAATAACGTAGATGGATCCTGTCCAGAATCTCTATGATGGACTAAAGATAATATTCATGCAATGTATACCGGTTCGTCATATCACTATATTCCGTATTGCCATTCTGTAATTGGAAGAAAGAAAGCTATAGAACGACAGAGAGACAATGATGCATCCCCCTCTCCGAAGAGTGTATCGAAACCAATCGAGTCTAGAGTGGTGGGTGTTTCAGGGGGGGATTTTTTTCTCTCTTGGACATAAACAGTTTCATGTATAAGTGCTCACTGTTGCTGCTATATAGGTGAGATGGTACGTAAGGAATATTTGCCGAGGCTGTATAATACACATTCCAGTATACAGATTCCAGTAAAATATTTAATCGACAAAGTTATCAACAGAAGAGTATATACTACTACAACTTACATTGAAAAGTTTTTTTTTATTGACCTGCAAATATTTTTCAAACTATGTAAAGTGTTGAAAATATTTTAAACGGTTTTATCAAATCTTTTACTGGAAACTGTACTTTGACCTTGTTAAAACCATAAAATACTAGTGGGGCCATGATACGGGATAGAGAGTCCTGGGAAAAAGAGAGGAATA
>CAJUYI010000010.1:384906-395421 GCA_910591695.1 Galerucella pusilla | reverse complement strand
TACGATGGTTTTCCCTGACATGGTCGTCACCCATCCAAGTACTAACCTTTAGTTAGGAGGTAAAATATTGACTTATTATTAGGTGGTCGTGGACAAACGTATTTTTTCCACTACTAGGTGTGAAGTTGACAATGATTGCGTCTTCTAGCCAATGAGAATCCAAGGATAGCAGTTCAACAAAAACTTGTGCAACATAATTTTGTATACTCAGGAGATTTGTCTTTAACGTATTTGCTGCTTGAAATTACCTATCAAGATTATCATTTGAATAAAAATGCCATTAGTTTAAAATTCGCGCTCAACAAAAAATGACTGATGACATAAGGAGTGTGTTCATAATCTATGGATTAGGTGAGGAGCGAAAACTGACAGTGTACTTGTCAGGGGTAAACGCTTCTCCTGGTGCGTTTGTGAACTATGAAGTATATATTAAATGCTTTATGAACGCTCGCTTAGTATAACTCTTACACTCAAGGTGTTGTGCTGTGAACGCACTGCAGCTATATGGCTGTAATTTGTGACCTTTTGTGATAAATAAATTCGACGTTTTATCCAAGTTATTTACTCTTATTGTTAGTTTGGATGTGTGTGTATGACTTTAGTTACTTGTAATACTTTATTTATGAGCAATATTGTAAAATAAAGTACGGCTCTGTACAATTTAGGTGTCAACGTCAGCCGTAAATGAAATCTAGAGTAGAACAGTAGATCGTTTTTACAGATCGCCGCCTGACTAATAGTCAGTCGTTATTATTTTAAATCTGTGGTAATTTCAGGTTAATTAATCTAAACAATTCTAAACACAACCAATTAGCACAATAGAGTTAAATCAGGTATGAATATCAAAATTTTGAGCCTTTATAAGCTTTTCTTGTTGATTATGGATAGGCCAATCTAATGAAACCTAGTTACATAGAAAATCATCCTGTTGGAAACAGAGATAGTAACTTTTCTCTTAATGCCGCAGTTGGCCGTTTATAAATTGTGACGTTAATTATACGTAAATATGAAATAGCGGTTGCGATTTATGAAGCATACTGTACGATGAAAATGCTTATATAAACTTTCAGTTTTATCAAATGTATACAAGATAATTTATTGAATTTTGAACCAACCGTGTAGAAGTAATTTTTAGTCAACTATTAGAGGGCTTCTTTTTGGATGCAAGAAGATTTATTATACGTGTTGATGAATATTTTGTTTATAAACAAATGTTGAAAGGATTAATCACTTTTCGTTTATTCAAGTTAAATTGAATTCATTTTCTTTCCTAGAATTGAATTTTATATTACCTTTATTGTAATTGAGGATGCAAAGCAGTGGAGAAGAAAAACGAACAAAAAAATTCAAGACATATTTAAGGCACCATGTATTACAAATTACAAGTAAAATTCAAGCTATGATGGCTAGGCAATGTAGGTAGGATGGATGACGAAAGGGGTGTGAAGAAGATGCTTCCTGGAGGTAAATTCGTAAATACAAAAAAAACTTTCAAAAAGAAGGGCAAAATTTCAACTAAATCTCTTAGGTGCTGACGAATGTCGAGAACGACTTGCTGATCTTGCAAGTAGGCTAAAATAGATTCCGGCCCACTCTGGTTTTGAAGGCAACGGAATGGCGCATGCACTGGCTGCGGAAGGGGCGGCAGCTCCTTTCTGCGGCCCGGGCCTAACAAAACAAACAATACGCAAGGAGACGAGGAAGTGGAATACTCGCTCATTGGAATACTCTGCAGGGTCCTAGACAATCCAAACTTCTACTGAAGGGATGGACTGATGGACTGATGGACACGCTAGGGCAGCTATTGAACTAGCAAGGAGTAGGTTGAGGAAGATAGCAGGACTCCTAACAGGGCACTGATGTGTGAGGAAGCACCTCTACAACCTAGGAGTAGAGGAAAGTTCCCTATGTAGGGGTTGCGGCATGACTGACGAAACGTCAGTCCATGTTCTCTTAGAGTGTCCACACTGGGCTGCACTACGCAAGCGAATCTTCGGAGTCCCTGTTATGGCCCCTGGAGACACAAGCAGGCATCCACTGAAAAAGGTTATGCCCTTTATTGGAGGGTTCGGCTTCATGGATGTCTAGGTAGCAGGAATAGCACAATGGGCCCGCCAGTGGCCTCAGTGCCGGAGCCCAAGGCTCGCCTGCACATTTGGTGGTGGTAGTAGTAGTAGTAGGTGCATCTGGTCCGAAATTTAGTTGCTAGATTCGCCAAAAAGTTGTAGTTTAAATATCAAAAGCGTACATTTATGCCGCATACCTGGCCTATGTGACGTTCTCTACAAAATACATCGAAATAGGTACAAAATTATGACTTACCATATCCAAAAACCTCCACCATCAAATCTCTGTGCATACTTACTCGTCAAAAGGCGTAAAAATTTCATGTTCAACACCCTGTATCTCTCAATATCAACATTTTATTAAAGCTAGTTGGTTTAAATCGCGATATTTTAAAGTGAATATTGTTCTGTACTTCTATGTACAATTACTCAAGGACCACTCGTATATTATGCTTTACTGGATAATTTATCAACGTACGTCATACTGAGATCTATACACACTTTATCACATTTTCTGTGTATTTTCCATATCATTTTTGTTTATAACCTCGGTTAAAAAATGCACACATGTGTTGTACATTTATTATGAAGATCAAACTTGTATATAAGCTTCCATTTTCTTCGGCAAAGATGTGATATATTATGTCATTCCATTTTACTTCTCCCGCGTTATACCTAAAATATACCATTGAAAGAAAGAGCTTTGAACTTTTCTTTAAAGTAGTCATTTCTCGTTTTGTTCATTACATGAATAAGTACGCTGTACAATATTTCTCTTTCTGAAAGTAATATACTTAAAAGATTTTCTTTATATCATTAAAAAAATTTAATATACTAAAATAGTAATAAATATATTTTTATATAAATGGTATTACAACTGGATAATAACTGCAAAAGGCAGTGTGAACATACATGAGATAATAATATGCTTATTTTATCAACATTATGGCATCCGTGGTATTCCTTTAAAATGGTTTGAATCTTACTTTGAGCGTAGAAAACAACTGGTACGAGCAAATGGAGAAGTTTCGGAAAGTTTACCAGTTAGCAGTGAAGCACACCAGAGATCAGTTTTGGGTCCAATTCTTTTTTTTTGTATTCATTAACGATGTCACAGACTTACGAATTAATGGTAAATTAACTTTATTTCCTAATGACACTGGTTTAACCTGGAGTAGCTCAAAGGTACCAACTTTACATTCTACCATAGGCTAAGATCTCATTACTATTAAGTCCTGCTGACTCGAACATCAGAAAATTTTAGTTTTGCGGCCTCCCAAACTCAATAATCACCTGACAAGATCTTAAAATTCGATCAAGTTTGTTGGTCTCCATATTGACGGTGCCCTTAAATGGTCTGTAATCGAAAGGTAACCACATTGCCGACTCACTAGCCAGGAAAGCCGCCTCCCAAAAACTCTTGGGACCTGGCAATTTCATTGGTCTGTCGGCGTCGACTATGATTGACCTAATAAAGGAACACTCCCTTGATAAGTTTAAGGGTAGATGGGACGATGCAGAAGGTTGCAGAATTGCCAAGGAACTGCTGCAGTATCCGGACAGCAAAGTAGCCAAAAAATACGTGACTATGAACAGACAGAACCTTCGGACAGCCACGGGTATTCTGACCGGTCACTGCAACCTACGAAAACACCTCTACAGACTGGGTCTGTCTGACAATTCACTCTGTAGAGGATGTGAACAGGAAGATGAGACTGTCGAACACATTCTTTGTGAATGTCCGACACTCTCTCAATTTAGGTTTTCCGTATTTGGCGAGTACAGGCTAACACAAGCCAGCATGAGGGAGCTTACTTCCGGCGACGTTATCGCCTACTTCAAACAAGGAAGTCTGAACCTCGGAAGGATGCACAATGGGCCAATTATGGCCTAAGTGCCTCGGGGGTCACAAACCCTTCAAATTCTTACAAATACAGAATGGTCTGTACATGTAGACTCTTAGCGAAAGTGTGTCCAAACAGCTTGATTCATCTATTGCTTCAACCACTTACTACTCATCGATAGAATCGGTATGGTTTGCCTTTCTGTGGGTCTAGTGGTTTGCACCCAACTACAAAATTATGGTTTCTAGTAAGATGTCGCTTTTATCGCATTCTTAACCAACCTTTCCTTTACTGAGGTTGATGTATTGATGTAATTTCAGCATTGTCTTCAGTTCAGGATTATGCTCTCAGAGCTTCTGGACGGATAATATCTTCCTTGTACTGATAAGGTGCAAATAGACCGAAACCGAAAAAGTGATGTTGTCCCATCTTATTACAAACCAGAATGGTTGGTTATATCGTTCAACTCAGGATTGTCATTCAATGTCTGTCGTGGTCTATAGCCAGAGATCTAGTAGCCCGTTATTTTACTAGGTTTCCTTTGAAATTTTGGGTGTGTGCACCCAATAACGTAAGTACTTTGGACGTTGCCATGACGTTGCCATGACGTTGCGATGACCCTATTATAATACGAAAACGTCTTGGATAAATGAAAGTCTGATTTAGCTATAATTTGGAATTTTAAATAGTATTTACAATATGTAAATCGCGGAAAAAATATGAACTAGATTAAAAACACGAGTGTGGGTTGTGTACGTGTGTCTGCTTTCGAAAATAATTATTGTGATAGAGAGCGAAAAACATATAACGCAATTTCCCATTGTTTTTTTTTTGGTGTAGAATGAAAATAACGCTCTTCAAAATACGCTAGTTCTCACTCAGCTGTGCAATAACATTGAGATCTGAAATTTTATTAAAACGCGAAATTCGAGAGTAATTATGAAAAAGCATCTCATAAAAACAAAGGAGCAAGGAGAATGAAGACAGCGTTACATATGAAGCAGTAATCTGAATAAGCCTTATTCGGCAAAAGGCGTCAAAAGCGCAATTACAAAGATTAGAATGCACTATGCCCTAATGGATCCGGCTGAGTTCAAAGACGAAGTTCATTTAACTCCATGCCACTCGTATTTTACTCTAAAATAGCAGCATCAGAAAAAATACATTTGATTAGTTATGTTATTATAAAATATAAACAATTAATACATACAGATTGCGAAAAAGTTTAGTCGGTCATACGATTTACACAAGTACGACAAGGATAATATGAACAACACTATTTCAAAGAGAGAGACAAGGATTATTCTATGTGAGAAACTCACAATTAGATCAGTCCCCTCTACCAAAACAGGTGAGAGTGTGTTCATTGTCCTTTCAACTTTAACCGTAGTTTCACACAAAGGATAATTCTTGTCTCTCTCTCTTTCAACTAGTGCTGTTCATATAATTATTGTAGTACGACCTATTTTACTTTTTCGCTGTATATGTATTCAGTGCTTAGCAGATTTATACTTTGCACTTCTCTCCTTTTTTGGATCATGAATAAATAATAAATTTACCTCAAATCCTCTGTTTTTCAAATTATAATCGACTGACAGTGGCTGAGAGATAATCAATCTTTTTTATTCTCTCTGGCTGTCGATATTTTTTACTACAAAAAACGATAGAGAGCTTCTTGATGCATCTATATTCCAAATGCTATATTTTCTGTATTTAAAGGATACGTATTACAAAATAGCGCTCTGGTTTTTTTTAAATTGATCTTAAGTCTAAAAATATCATAATTCCTAAATTTTGCCACGTTGTATACACCTATAGTTTTGCTGGTTTTAGATCTTGAATAATATGTAGTATGGTTAATTTTTAATATTCTATGAAAAAAATCTGTTAATCATTTTATTATCTAAGTGCGCAAATATATTTTGCAAAATTCATATATCTACCTATTGAGAGCACATATTAGTTGCTTTGAGTACAAAACACATTTCATTTAACACTCAAAAGTGCATGGTAACGTCGAAAATAGAATGTGACATTTTGATAGAGTCGAGATTTCTATTATTTGGCCAGACAATGGCACATATGCAGCAATGTCGGGGCTTTGTACAGAGTATAGATATTGATGTATATATTATTTCACAAGAGACCCACTTGTCAACTTATCCAAAGCACCCGAGAGATATTCACGGTCAAAATCGTTTGAATGTAAATTTTTAATTACCTACATTTTAAATTCCCACAAGGTATTAAATGTTCAATTGTTACGACCTTTTCCGAACAGCATACATTATAAATAATAACAGTATATAGGTACATGAATTTGTCAATACAATATGCAATCATTTTTTTGAAAACTATCAACTCAAATATATTTTCACGAATTTGAATGGATAAAATGAATTTAAATTTGTTTACACGTCGATCCTGAATGTGAATAAATATGAATTGTGTTACTACTTTTTGCGAAAACAACCCTAATTTAGATCTTTTCTACGTAAAAGCATGAAGTCTTGGTCTAAATGTTTAAAGGCATTCGTTTTCTGCTATTGCATGACCCAGCTCGCCACCCAACTACATTTTTAAAAGGTCAGCTACACATTTTGACCTGTTCCGTGTCATTTTGGATGCTTTCAAGGAAATTGGCTGATTTCTAAATATTGTGAGCCATACACAGATAGAAACACACTGTTGAAGTAAGTAATGTGGTGATCCGTTTCAAAAATAATAAGCTTATATCTTTACAAAAATATATTTTAAAAAGTATGCTTAGTATTTATAAAGTACCCTTTTTTATTTATGTGACAGTTAGGACAAATATATAAAAATGTATTTCTTTTCATGGTTTGTAAGCTAAGTGGGAAAGAACAGGCAAGCCGCAATCTGAAATTGTTATACATAGAATACAAATTAGTTTTTTCTTGTTATTGAACTCTTTAAGGTAGAACATGAACCACTCTATTAGTTAGCACACAGAACCTAGAACCACTAGAACAACCACATAAGAGTTCCAATTTAGCAATATATTTAAATTATAAATAATATATGTTTCGACGTATTACACTTACAGTAAGTTGGTAAATGAATAAAATAAACATTCACGTTTATAAAACGGACTATCATTGAATATCATGTTTGAACTAGCAAATCAACTAAAACTGTGCTGGTAATATTAATTATTGCATGTTAAATATTAAATGGCTTCATTAGTACAAAACATTATAACACACAATACTAGAAAATTATATTTTATACGCAAGTTTAACATTGACTGATAAAATGCGACTGAACAGTGAACAAAGCCTCAATAATCTTACTTTCTTTTGCTTCCAAAATAAAATCGCATCCGTCAGGATCGTACACGTTCCATTAAAACAATAAAATCTTCTCCCATAAATACCAATTTCAGGTGGCTTTGTACCGATAAGCACTTTATCCTTCATATACTCCAAAGCATTTTTTGGTGCGGGCACTGCAATGAACCATAAATCCGAGTTTTTTACTATAAACAAAACCAACCGAGTGACTTAAATTTTCACCTATGTGCCAGCCTGTCGCAAAAGGCAACTAAAAGACCAAACACAACGAAGAAGTATCTTGTCGAAGGCTGAGTGGCTGCAGGGTTTAACATGCAACCAGGTGGCACTCCCTTGTATCCACGCCTTGTATGTATGTATGTGTGTGTTTTGAGGTGACATTCACTGAGACCTAAAATATCTATTGTGCCCCCTTACTTCTACTCAGTTTCTGAGGAGAGTCTCAGAAACTAGTAGTTCCTTTAGTCCTATTTCCCGGAGGAATTTTAGGATGTCTGCAGGCTTCAACTTAGACAAATGTTCCTCTTCTATCCAGTAATCTCCTAGTTGCTGTGCTCTAGGATTCTGAAGTGCTGTGCAGTTGGAAAGTATGTGGATGGAGGTTTCTTCTTTCATTCCACAAAATCTGCATTCTTCTTCCTCCACTATTTTGAGCTTTTTCAGGTGCCCATTCAGGCGACAATGTCCCGTTAGGATCCCTGTTAAAACTCTTAGCCCAATTTTAATTTGACTTATGCATTCTTTTGATCTCAACAGGTTGTAGTTACCCAGAAGAGTCTTTGATTGTATAAGCCCTACTAGATCTTTCCAATGGTCAGATCTTCTCTTTTTCTCGGCTTTACTTATTTCTTCCAATATTACATTAGGGCTGATTCCGCAAAAGGGTTCAGGCCCCCAGAAAGGTATTTCAGTCCCCCTCTTTGGTAGTTCATCTCCTATTTCATTTCCTTCTATTTCAGTGTGTCCTGGAATCCATAGTAGGGTGACTATGTTGTTCTCGCCTAGTTTATTGAGTTTGTCTAGGCATACCCACACCATTTTGGAACTGATTACACAAGAGCTCAGTGCCTTTATGGCTGCTTGATTATCCGACATTATGATAATCCTTCGTGTTCTGTATCCTTTATCAATATTGAACTGGGCGCACTCTCTTATGGCGTGAATTTCTGCTTGAAAGATATTTGGGGTTTTTTCCAAGCTTTCAGAGTGTTTGGTTCCTGGCCCGAACACTCCTATCCCAGTTCCTTCTTTTGCTTTTGAGCCGTCTGTGTACCATTGAATGGCATTCTTTCCAAGTCTGGTAATGGTATTTGGATCCCATTCCTTCTTGTTGCCCATTTCCGTAACGAATTTCTTTGAAAAGTTATACTTTTTCATCATACCGTCTTGTGGCATGTCCCAGGTTGTCTGATTTCTAAGAAGTGAGGAGGTGGTTTTTTTTAATGATTCCCCCTCTACTTAGTCTGTATCTTGTTCTTTCTGCAACGCCTTACCGCGACATGAAGAGTTCTGTTGCCGATGTGCTAGCTGTTTTGGAGCAGGCTATTGTTAGCACATCCACAAAACGCCCCCGCTCAAGAAGCAGTATATGGCTAAAAATTCAGCTGAGGAAGAAACCAAGGCAAAAAAGGGTGGAATCGGTCTAAAGTACTAAGTATATGATGGGTTTTTAGAGACTGATTTAAGTCGAGAAAGGCTTACCATGGTCAATGTTTGCTAAACGTTAATATTACGAACTCAAACATTAAATTCTAATAAGGCGCTAAAATCAATGACACGTGTTCATAGATCCATAACTATGAACATTAATATTACGAACAGCTTACATGGACTCAGAATACGCGCGAAAGTTAATGTAAACTGTTCATAGATCCATGATTGTAATCATTAATATTACGTACAGGCGTACATAGAAAACAAAATACGTGACCATCTTCCCGCCTAATTATTCAGTCTTTTTGTTTTTCGAAAGGGTTAACCATATTCTTGTTGTGCTCCGTTGTGAAGCTGGTGAATTTTGTGTGGTTTAAGTTTTTTAGTAGGTGAAATTTTGCCATTTTATTGAGGATAGACTATTTATTATTTTTACAACGAATAGACAATATAATCTTTATATTTAATTGCAAGTGTGAGTACTCTTTTAGTTTTCTTTTTGTAGTGAACTTATTTCAAATATTCATTTACCTAATCGACCTAAAAAACGAGTGTGTAATAATATGAATTGCTTTGTATGTAAGTCTCGTTTTTCTCTTTCGTCTTTAATGATAAGACATTTTAAATTAAAACATGATTTGAAGACAAATTCTATTCACCGCTGTTCTGAAGTTAAGTAAAATATGCTTCAATTTTATGGGCAATCCATGCATATTTGGTGCCTACTGGCAAGCAATGTGCCAAAAGTAATGTTGGGGGGAAATCCACTCACACAAAATACACCATCAAAGATTCCCAGGAGTCATTTTTGTTTTGTGCGAAGACTCAACAAGAAGTAGAGGAGCATATTGCAAACCTGAAGTCCCGGAAAATGTCTATTCAGCCATTTATATTGTGTACTGGTGCAGACATCAACACAATTTCAAATATATGCGTCTACTTTGACGACATTACATATACATTTTTCCATATTCTTAAGACAGTAGACATATGTTTTAAAATTATTTATTTGTTTAACTTGGACTTTCCCTTGGAAAGCAAAATGTTTTGGAACTTTCTAGAAAAGTCATTTTTTAGACATGATGTTCCACTAGAAAGCTCCAAAGTATATATAATGTCTGAATTTGTAATAAGTGATTAAAAAATAAAAGTATAGTAAACATTTTTACTCTCCAGGTACCTATATTATATTTTTTATGCAGCGGAAATATATTAAAAATACAAAAACTATTTGTCAATATAACATGTTACACCTAATTTACTGTTTCAAAGTAGTAACTTTTCTTTGAAGACATAATTTAAGAAGCAAATTATCATGAGCCCCACTTGGGGAAAAATAATAATTACATAATTGAAAGTGTAACACCTAATTCGAAAGCTATTTTTGGGACTGTTTTATTCCAAATTTGTATTCTTATTTGCAGATACTGGTACATCAAATCAATGGACATATACCTGAGATAATTTTCAGCCAGTGTTGTATCTTAAAACTAAAAAAAATATTCTTTTGTACTACCACATTATTTTTAATGGAGATAGTGCTATATTTCATCCAAAAAAAATAAAATCGGCAGTCATATTCGCATATGTGTTAACGTGTTTAGATTGCTGAACACACAATTTCATATACGAATGTGA
>CAJUYI010000010.1:303232-384506 GCA_910591695.1 Galerucella pusilla | reverse complement strand
TCCATGCTCGCTGTTTATTGATTTAACGTACAGCAATCATTAACTAATGTAAACCGTTCGTAATATTAATAACCGTCAAACATGGATCCATGTCCTTTATTCATTGATTCAATGTATATAGAACATAACTTGATAAATAAAAAAGTTTACGTACGAACGTTCATTGTATTAACGATACAGGTCATTGGCTGAAAATTAATGTTGATGTTCATTGATTTGATGTACTTTTTTATTAATATAACCTACCTTTTTCGTTCAGTGAAGGAGGGCCTAGATTTGGTACTTCTGGAAAACCATAAATACACGGAGTTGCAGGCCACTACATCAACTAAGGTGAGGAGCTATATAAAAAGACCTCTTATTGTACATAGCAATAGAATTAGCTAAAATCCTGACCACACCAACGGTGGAAAGACCCAATGGCTCACTAGTAAGCTCCGCATATTTCCCAACCAATGAGGCGCATCTCCGCAAATGGGCGAAGAATGACAAGCGCAGCCAAGGAAAGCCTTCAGCTGGTTCGTGGTTGTGATTCAAATGCACACCATGCTCTATGGAAAAACACAGACATTTCATGAAAAAGGATAGTCATCCCTAGATTTCATACCAACAAAGAGCTAATGTAACTAACAATTTTGACAGAAAAAGCCTGTAATAACACAGACAATAGGCACGTGTCCAAGAAGCCTTCATGTTTCGACCATAGATAGATTAGATTCGATCTAATCACCCTTCCTCGAATTTAAGTTACTCACCGAAATCCAACGAGACAAATTGGGAAAGCTATTGTCACTCAACAATGCTCTCAAAGGGAACATAATCACAATAGACAGCCTAAGTCTGACGTCACAACTGTGGGCGGAGCCTAGACTGGTTCCAAACAAACTCTCTTTCTATGTAAAAGTCCCATAAGCAATTTTTTATTTAGTGTTTTCAACGTTATAAAGTGAAAATAAGACATCTAGTTTCCATATTGTGTTAGAGGAACGTGCCGTTTAAGTGATTTTGTATAGGTTTTTGCCAAGGTGAGTTAATTCAATTACTAAATTAAGTTGAAAACTTTTTGACTACAAAGTCTAGTAATACGGACGGGTCTATTGATCTCCAAAGGTCGTTAAAAGCACATAAGCCTTGAACTTGGTTAGGTGACTCTAAAGGATGACAGCTCTATTATTCTTCTTTGTTTTACTAAGAGCCTATTAAAATTACCGATTCAATATAGTCAGTATCCCACGTTAATTGAAATTTTGGAAAGTGCACAAGGAATAGTATTTATTTTGCTAGTTCAGTAACTTAATCCAATCTCAAGGTAAAGCTCGAAATTTTGGCGAGACCGCACGGGATACTGATACTTTACATATTTAGCTGTTAATGTTGGTAGTTTCTTTCAAAAAAATGTGCCCTTTGTGAACGCCACTGTTATGCACAGTTCTTATTTATGTTATTAACAGGAGGACATTCATCCTCGAGACTAGACAGATACAGGACTTAATAAAAGAGTAACCAAGTACCGTAAAGAAATAAAACGTCACCAGGAGGAAAAACGGAGAACAGCAATTTGAGATATATTGCATTAAACCAGCGACCGTATTCGGACAACATTTGAAGAAACAAGCAATTTTAAGCCACAAGGTTAATAAGATGAATGTATGAACGAAATGAAAAAAACATCCTAATGGAGTACATTACAAGGAATTCTCTCAATGGCATTTATTGTTGGATATTAAATTGATAGTATGGTGAAATTTTCTTGAATGTAGGTATTCAAGAATTATGTATTAGAAAATTATCACATAATATTATTCATAACTGTGTAGTACATTTGATTGTTCGTTAAAAAATAATAAAAACGAGATGACAGCTCATACCCATAACACAAGTTTTCATGTCAAAATGATATAAGAATTCAACATAGAGACTCCATTTTATGTGAAAGAACCCTTATGCAAAACGAAACAATATTACTCATACTGTAAATCTGTTTACTTGTCAAATAACTGCCAAGCAAAAAACTCATTTTCACTAAGCCCTCGGATTCTATTTCCTGAAAATATGTTCAAGAGCTACAAAAACTTGATGAGTTAGTGATTGACGCATTTTACAGACATGGCAAACATTCCAAGTAAAAAAGTGTGTATCTCGATAGAAAACAAAAAAACTTAGATTATAAAAATACGATTGTTCTAAAAGTGTCAACGTAAAGGAAAATTTCAAACGCTTAAAGACAAATCAGTAAAATATACGACTATAGAAATGTCATCGAATATAATTTCATAAAGGTACTTTGAAAAAATGAGATCAACTATAGGTAAATTGCAGAAGATTAACCTACATGGATTTATGTAGTATAAAAATAAAGGTTGAGAGCAGAAGTTGTCCTTAGGGTGGGTTACTATCTTCCCTGTTGTTGCTTAGCTCATAGAAAGCTCTAGAAATTGTCTGCAGATGCTGTGATGGGAAAAAAAACCCTGTCAATCCCATCAAAGCTATAACTATACAATTTACGAGAAGACAAGAACTAAATCTTGCCAGCGCTATACGTTTACAGCATTCCATCTCTAGAAGAGGCAAAATATATATTGAATGCGCTGCATTGATCGCCCAGCCACCTTTATTACGGGAACAATTCGCATTACTCCCACGGCGACGCTGGAAACCATTCTCAACATAGCAGTCCTTTACCTCCATCTGGAGAGAGTGGTGAGAGTAACCACCCACAGAATACTCTAAATGGATGGTGGATGCCAATTGGTGGATGGTGAAAGGCAAACAGACATACTATGTGAGCTGGATACCACGGAGTAGTTGGTCATGCTTTCAGAACTAAAAATGCCTAGCAATAGAGGAGTTCAGTCTAAGGTCAGTGTGGCCAGTGGTCAGTTGTAATTTCTGATCTTCAATTTTGTCTGCCCACCTACTGCCGCCACTGGTGGATTACGTCTCTTAATCAGATATCCGGTACCTGACTTTTTTCACTGTAACAGTTTTTTTTGTCATTCCCTTTCTTGCCTTGTATTTTTATCTCAGTAACAAAATATTAAGTAGCGCCTATTTGTATTCAATTAAAATAACAGTAATATTCACAAGAGAAGTTCTGAGTTATGTAGGTATTTGATTACAGTTAAATAACGAGGTTGAGAACGGACCTTAACTAATCCAATTTATGTTAACCTAATATAATGTCGTATATACGCATGTCTACCTACAAAAGGGCACAACATAGTTATAGTTTATTATTTCCCAACCACTATACAATTTTCAAGTCGAAATATTACTGTTTCTAACTTATAACTTCATAGTTTTAGCATTCCCTTGAATACCAAATAGCCAAATAGGACTACACTATGAAATGCTTATACAGGATGTCCAGTAACTCTCCTTCCAAATGCAAACTAGAGATACTAAATCAGATTTTATGGCCATCTAACCTAATTTACCTTTATCATAAAGGAGCTACCGCCCAGTGAAGATGATGCTATTAACTATTTCCTCCAAAATGTGCATTATATATTTTCTATATAATTCGCTATTTTTTAGGATGTGACCTAGTTAAGGGATAATCATAATTTGACCCCAATCCTTAAAGCTGTTATGGAAACCTCCCCCAAATATTGAATATGGCGAGCAGTGGCGGCGAGGAGTGAAAATTTCAAGGTGTTCTGCAATTTTTGAAAAAAAGGGGCACTTCAGCGCTAAATGTACTAGCCAACACTGATGGCGGAAGCAAATCTATCGCTTATCCGAAAGTTTTTATGCATTTAGGGTGCAAAAACCTCAGTATACCAGTAGGTGTTAAGGTGTAATGTTTAATTATTATAAATAAAATTGGCCTATTGTTTCTTGTTCTTTGCCATGTTGTTTCCTACTGTCCATGTTTTATTTCTTTTCACTAAATTCTCTACAATTACATCATTCCATGTTTTCCTTGGCCGGCCTCTCGTCTGTTTTTGGATTGATCTTGCTCCCCATATTCTCTTGACTTGCCTATTGTTGTTCATTCTTGCCAAATGACGAAACCATCTTAGTTGCTGTCTTTCTATACTACTTAATATCGATTCCATTTCTAGAGCATCTCTTATATTTTCATTTCGTTTTCTACCTCTTTTTGTTATTCCCTCTATGCCCCTTAAAAATTTCATTTCGAAAGCTTGTATTTTACTTTTCTGCCTGCCTGAGTAGGCTCCTAAATTTTTGTGAGTATTTTCGAGTGCTCCTAATGTTTGGTGGTGATATGCTGTTGAATTTAATTGATTAATTTTTAGAAGATTACATGTCTCCTTGAATATACTCGACATAAATTCAATGCCCTTATTCGTGAGGATTTTTTCGGGTATACCATACCTCAAAATAAAATTTTCCACAAATGACTTTGCAACCGTAGTGGCTTCTTTATTTTTCAAAGGGTAGCATTCAACAAATTTACTTAGACCACATTGTAAGGTTAGGATATATCGGTTACTTTCCGAATCCTCTTCCAATGGACCAACGAGATCTAAATGAATTTTTTGAAATCCGTACCTTGCTGTGGTTGTGAGTTCCATGGGTTGTTTATGAGGTTTAGAATGATTATAGCGTTGACAATCTTCACATTTCTTAATAAACCGTTCAACGTCCCTGTAAACCTAGCCAAGAATATGATTTTCTTATATTATTAAACATTCTACTTATACCGGCGTGACCTCCCGTTAGTAAAATGTGGTAATCATTCAAAATTATTTGACTGGTTTCTTTATCATTGATATTCTTTACACCTTTTACAACGGATATTTTTATACATAGCTTTTTTAGTATGTTTGGAAATTTTAAAATATTTTCCAGGATTAGTGCGCACTCCTGATTTTTATATATAGTTAATTCCGGAATTTTATATATTTCCATAACTGTCTTCAGATCTCTCAACGTAGTACCTAAGTCTATCGCTGATCGAGGGCCCTGAAGTATATAAACAATATTTAAATCTTTTATACATATTAAATTCTCCTTTTTATAATCAAACATTTTATCTTTTATTAAGCTATTAAATTCCTCGGTCTTTACAGGCCTCAGTTCAAAACAATTCTTTGGTGCTTTTATCAACTCAACAATTCCAGGGTGATCAGTCCTTTCATTTGTAGAGTTTCTAACATTACCTTCGGAATTTTTTGTCTGAGCTCTAGTCATGACGTAATTTGTTGCATCTATAACTTTGTTCACATCTCAAGTAGAATGTATGTGTGTGTGAGGTTGTGATATTGACTGCGGATCCTTGCGGTTCCATTAGCCTAACCAATCCCTAAGTAGAATGTAATATGTATTCAAATATTCGGGGGGCTTTATCATATCACACTAAAAACTATTTATTTATACTTTTGTCAATGTTGCTGGATTTCAATAAAAGGATCTTCACCACTATAAATACTAATTAATAATTAATACTTTTCGTTACATTTTGTTTGCCGTAATACACTATTGTAGTATTTATCAATTAATAATTTATGATTAAAAAAAGTTTCAAACAATTTGCCGTCGGCTTTATTTTTTATTATTTTTTACCTACTAAGAGTCTCTGTCGCTTGTCCTCTACGATGCGACAAAGTTATATAAAGGAATTATCATATCTGAGTCGAGCTTAAAATCATCTGACAAGTTTTAATTTGGACACAGTGAAGTCTAATTATGTCCGATTGTTTTTATGTTAAGAAAGGAGCAGTAGGGATCATTCATGACTGGATTAAACAGTCCGTTAGCAGATAAAGCTCCATCTAGATTAGTGGTTTCTGTACAAAAGGGAGTGACAAGAAATATATGATTAATTGTATCTCAAGTTATCTTTCAAACATAAAATCAACCACTTAACCCTTTCTGCTTTCTCATTTATATTCCAACCTCGGCGAATCGGCCTAACTGAGCTAAAGGAAAAAAGAGAAAATAAATTGAGTTTTCTGGATAATATGATTGATAATTTGTGATTGGGATTTATTTGTAGAATATTTCAACATGATTCCTTATATTACACAATATTTTTCTCCACATATGTAACTGAAAGAGCCATGATTTTTAACCACGTATTTCATAAAAAAAACATCCAAAAAATTCCTCCCAATGTATGCCAATTGTATGCATGTACTTCCTTAGGGCACAGTGACCGGTGAGTAATCCCTTCACTATCCTTATCTGACCCCAGATGAAGTTTTTATATATCGTCAGTGAATCCAAGGGTTTTTTGACCACGAGAATCTGTAGTACTGCCTTGACACGTGGCTCCAGTACGTTTTATGTTTTAGTTTGAATCCAACTAGATGTACAACCACGTGCATGAGTTTAAGATATTCCAAATACAGTTTCAGACCCTAGCTTTTCTGTCTGTTACTCTATTGCCTACAATACCCTTGCACTCTGGGGCCTCTTGGTTTGCCAGAGTTAATAGTTTTGGTAGGCAGTCTAGATCTGATCTGGAGACATGCTACAGATTTCAGTGCAGCCTGACTCTCTGAAAGTGTAAGGATCTTTTGCCTCCTTCAAACATGTGTCAATAGCATAGATTCCCGCCTGGAATACGGAGGCACGCTTCCTCAACGATGCGTGGACATTCCACATGGATCTAGCACTGTGAACTCCAACCTTCTCTTCTTATGTCAGTTTTATATGCGTCTGTGTACTAGACCGACGTTTCTTCCTGACTGTATGCTTTCAATCCTTTTAACTTACTTTTTTTATTTAACATATACTGTAATGCTTCACCGGTTTCACAAATAACATTTTCATCCTGACAATATGTTATATTTCTGTTCCGGAATTTTTCATTTATTGATTTTATTTGATAATCATGGAAAGTTGCCACGTAGTAAGGGTAGCAACAATTGATTTGTTACATAGATGTTGTTCAAATGGAAAATATTTTCAGCAAATATTTAAAAGCGAATTTAAGCTCTAAGACATACCATACAAAAAGAACTTTAAGTTAAAAAAATAATACACGGCCATAAGGAATTGGTAATGTGATCGAAAAACGAGGACAATTCACAAACAAAAACTGACTCGAATGATGATGCGATATTTTCTCGAGTCCTGAGAAACCTACTCTAGTTTAATAGTTACCTGTCGCACGATCGTTCTCATGCATAAAACAACAGATCCCTCTACAGGAACGCCATCTTGATGAATAATGCCTGACAATAAAGTAGGAAAACTTGTACTCGAAAATAAAATTTCCAAACAAGGATATATTTCGTAAACTAATCCATATTCTAAGATACGTATAAGATTTTAGAATTCGTTTATTAGCAAACTGGAAGATAGATGTCAAGATAATAGTATCATACTATTATAACGACTTACAAATTTAAAAATTACTTTTCAAAGAGTAGCCCGCTCATTAAGAACAAACATCTACTTCTCCGGCTATGTGCACCAAATGAATGAATTGCTTGAATTACAGTTCCAAGTAAAACGGGGTTGAAATATCTTTACGATATAACCAATCATTCTGGTTTGTAATTAGAAGGGACAATATCACTTGGATACCGATTTCGCGGTTTCATAAGTACAAGGTAGAAATAATCCATCGTCTACAAGCTCTGAGAGCATGATTCTGGGCTAGAAATAATACTGAGATCACATTGAAACATTTACCCCAGTGAAGGGAATGCCAAAAATGCGATAATAGCGAAATCCCCAAAACTAACCACAAACCAATCAGTCACGTAGCTATAGCCTTTACATGGGGAGGGTTTTGGTTTTTTTTATCTGATAGGTTTAGAAGGAGAAAGTTTCATTGAAGGTGCCGCCTAAGGCAAAAAAAAATCGAGTGCCTCGACCTAAAGCAATTTTTCAAGTTCAAGAAATAATGTTAAGTTTTTTTTAATTATTTGTTTGACTTGACTACATCTAAAAGTATTTTTAAACATCGTTTTTCGTTTTGCCCCCTACTGCTGAAATGGTTATAACCATGTATATATATTTTTTAAAGGAGCCGTCCCTTCGCCGGCACCACCTCAGCCTCTTGGGCTTATTGTGGATTATCCTAACATTCTGACTACAGCCTATTCAGCCAATCCGTTCCCTGTATTAGCTCATACAGGTTCTTTACTGGTTGGTTGAAGAAGTCTTCTGGAGTCATTTGTGGTCTTCAATTTAGTTTTTGGCTCCTGTGGTCCAGCGTCTCACAGTTGCATAATATGTGCAAAGTTGTTTCAGTGTCCTTTTTGCATCTCCTGCATGTGAGGTCTCCGTTATACAGCCCTATTTGGTTCAGGTGCTCCTTTGTGGGGAAAGTGTCCCGTAAGAAGCCCCGTTATGGTGCGTTGAGAGCAGTTCTTTTGCTACTTTTTCTGATGGTTCTTTCATAAATGTCTTCCCATGTGTTTGTCTCGGCGTATTCTTCCAGAGTTTTATGGATTGTTCTTTTACCCACCCTTTTAACCATGACCTAGTGGAGCATCTGGGGATGCCCACAGATGGTTCGGGTCCGTTTATCAGTGTTGACAATCCTGCTCTTGCAAGTTCGTCAGCTTTTTCATTGCCAGCGATTCCTTTGTGACCTGGGACCCATCCAGTGTTACACTGTTCCGAGTCGCCGCATTCCCGTACCAGCCGAGATGTTACCTGTATATTAATATGGGAGCACCTATTTTAAAAAGTGATAGATGATTGAAAATTGAAGCTTTTATTAAAACAGAAAATCAATCTCACAAAAGTAAATTTTACCTCTTCAGCTAAATTATTCACAATTGTTGAGGAATCTATTTCTATTGCCGCATCCTGATGAATACTCATATTGCGGCAGTATGCTAATAAAAAATTATTGTACTTTTATTGTATTTTCTATGGGGAGGGTTTGAACCTCCAAACCTCCCCCTTTTATACGTCCCCGAAACCAAGTAATTATCTTGCATTATCTTGACATCTATTGATAACACACTTTACCTAAATATTACAATTTAAAATCGACTTTTGTGTCACTCTTGAAGCTAATAGGCAATTGAAACCGTCCACTAAAGCTTCTACATGTAGCATTCATTACGTAATCGCTGCCTAAAGGGAGCGCGCGGTTTGGCCAAAGTAGATTTGATAGCTTATAAGCAATTTAACCTGTAGGCCTGAATAGACATAAATTGGCACCAAAAGAGCATTTTATTAGATTTGATTGCCAACATTGGCTGTCAAAGCGATATAAAGAAGCAGTCGCTTAGTCCAGATGTGGCTTTCAACGCTTTGAATGATCATGCACAGTGAAACATCTCTCGTGAGAATGTAATGAAGTTTTTTTTTTGGATAAATATTATATTGATATTGGAAATTTATGCCAACAGTTATGTAAGTGTTTATCTTTCCCAGATTTTCTGAAATTTGTATCCCAGTTTGAAAACAAATAATATTCTGAACCAGATTATTTGTATATTCTATATATAAAAATATTATTATATACCTATCAATATATAGATATGAAAACTATGGCAACATTGCTCATTATCGTGAGCAAACGGTTCGGCCATGTATTTATTGTATTTAATAAGCATTTTTTCATGCCAATACAAAGCTTTATGGAATTAAAAGCTAGATAGCTGTTTGTATTGCTTTGTGAAAGCAAATTATAAAGTTGAAAGAAAAAGAAGATTATTGTGGGGTTATGTTTTGATTAATTCATTGTTTTATTGGTCATATTTTATAATTATTTCGTAATAAAAAATGAACACCTTTAAAGTTATTGACACCTTGAGAAAGTGGAGAAAAAATTTTGTGTGTTGTTCCTGAGGCATGGGATGGGAACAACAGTCTTACGACAAGGCCAATGAAGTGACGTGGTCCAAGAACCAGGAAGGTGATCTTCTGTGTCTATAGTTATTTCGGAACTTTTAGCTGCGCTACTACTTTATGTACGCGCCTGTAATACGCACCTGTTCGTCCAAATTTCCGTAGCTTTGTAATTTTTCATTCATTTTTATTCCAATCTTTTTCTCCATGATCTATAATGATTTCTGAAATATGAAGCCTTTCAACTGAATTGAGATTTACCAGTCACGTAGCTATAGCTTTTTCATAGGGGGGGTTTTGTTTTTTTTCATCTGATAGGTTCAGAAGGAGAAAGCTTTATTGAAGGCGCCGCCAAAGGCAAAAAAAATCGAGTGCCACACATTAAAGCAATTTTTCAAGTAAAAGAAATAATGTTAAGTTTTTTTTAATTCTTTGTTTGACTTGGCAACATCTAAAAGTATTTTTCTCTTCGCCGGCACCACCTCAACCTCTTGGGCGTATTGTGGATTCTCCTAATGTTCTGACTACACCATATTCAGCCAATCCGTTCCCTGTATTAGCTCATACAGGTTCTTTACTGGTTGGTTGTAGAAGTCTTCTGGAGTCATTTGGGGTCTTCCATATAGTTTTTGCCTCCTGTGGTCCAGCGTCTCACAGTTCCATAATATGTGCAGAGCTGTTTCGGTGTCCTTTTTGCACCTCCTGTATGTGAGGTCTCCGTTATACAGTCCCATTTTGTTCAGGTGCTCCTTTGTGGAAAAGTGTTCCGTAAGGAGCCCCGTTATAGTGCGTAGTTTGTTCCTGCTCAAAGAGCAGTTCTTTTGCTACTTTTTCTGATGGTTCTTTCATAAATTTCTTCCCATGTGTTTGCCTGGGTGTATTCTTCCAGTGTTTTTTGTGTTGTTCTTTCACCCACCCTTTTAACCATGACCTAGTGGAGCATCTGGGGATGCCCAAAGATGGTTCGGGTCCGTTCATCAGTGTTGACGATCCTGCTCTTGCAAGTTAGTCAGCATTTCCATTGCCAGCGTTTCCTTTGTGACCTGGTACCCACTTCAGTGTTACACTGTTCCGAGTCGCCAGTCTTCTAAGTTCTTCGCCGCATTCCCGTACCAGCTGAGATTTTACCTGTATATTAACTTGGGAGCACCTATTTAAAAAAATGATAGATGATTGAAAATTGAAGCTTTTATTAAAACAGAAAACTAATCTCACAAAAGTAAATTTAACCTCTTTATTCTAGCTAAGTTATTCACAATTGTTGAGGAATCTATTTCTATTGCCACATCCCGATGAATACTCATAAGCGCTAATCCTGTGAGCCGTTCGTCTCCCATTTTGTTCCTTAAATAGGTTTTCAGCCGTTTAAGTGTGGAAAAACTACGTTCAGACGTGGCAGTTGAAACTGGAAGTGTTGCCAAGATTTGAAGAAGCTTCTTTCGTCGGGAAAAAAAGTTCATCACATCGATCCATATAGCTTCTAAGGCAATAGAGGGCTTTTCTTGATTGCACCAGTGGTTGTGCCAAAGCTCATACTCGCTTACCACAACTTTCTTTTCAGCTTCACTAAGAAATATTTCCCCTATTCTTGAAATACATCTCTTGGCTTTGTCACTATTTTGGGTCCGGTCAGGTAAAATCAACTGAATTCCTGAAATTGTTTCTTCGTGGGGCTTAAAACGAGCTTCAATTTCGTTGACTACATGTTCGATAAATGGGTAAAATATGTTCCGCCGATAGTAAACTTCAGCTGTGTCCCCTGGTACATTACTGCGGTTGATTTGTCTTCCAGTTACTTTTGGAACACTTATATCAACTGAACTCAACTTTTGGAACGAAGTTCCTTATCGCGCGTTGTGAAAGGAGGCTAGACGGATAAAATTCTTACGAAAAGTTTTGTCACGACACTTTTTGATATAGGAAGCTATTGTAAGCTGTGCGCATCGCATGTTTCTCTGTCTGTATCTTTCTCTCTTATAGAAAGCAAATAAATTGAAAAAATTTTCACCATAGTCCGCGCGCGAACCATCAACCATCAATCATCATTAGATGCGAAGAAAGGTATTATATGCTGCAATTTCTATTTCTATTTCGCATTGAACAGTGTGGTGTCGCGTCGATTATTTTTGTTGAGGGTATACAGGTTTTTTGTAAATAATAAATAATAAAAAATAATAATAATAATAATGAATGAATTTTAATAAATTCAAAAACAAATAATATTTTAATATTACAATAAGGAAGTAAAATGGATATTTTTGAGCTTCGATCATTAAAAAGACTGTCTTTTGCTTATTTTACTCCTAATCTTGTATATCAAAATAGAGACAGGTTTGTTTAAATCTTCATCTCTTAGGATCAGGATTTTTTGTGTAAAATATATTACTTAAACTTATTAATAAATCATCCTGCATATATCAACGACGGGAAAATAAATATATTAATGTTGGTTTCAGGCAATTTGTGATCTTACTTTTCTAGTAGGTTTATTTTTCGAGCTCTTACGAGATTGTAGAATTTCTCATGCATTAAATAAAGTGCAATCAATAAAGGCCAAAGTATCGGCATAAAAAAAAATTTAAAAATACCAATATTTACTTCTGGATTATTAAGCAATATTGTAGTTTGTGGTTGAAATTAGTAGCTAGGAGAAATCTGTTTCTTTTGTGTTACCAACTAACTGACTATTTACAATCGAATGATACCTATCACTATCAGCTGATGTGGTGACTGATGTTTATCATTCGTTATTTCATAATCGACAGTGATTGGCTGGTGCTGGTGTGATGATTCCAAAAGCATCTTGACTTGACTTGAAAAATGCTAAGAGAAACTCTTGGAGAAAGCACTATCAGTAGATGGAAAGCATCCAGAAATCTGCTATCCCGCAAAGAATACTTTCGAAGGACATACCACATAGAAAACACTCTCTTTAAAACGATTTAGGAGAGTACACTAAAACGAGTAAATATACCATCAGGAAACTTTTAAGAAATCATTTCCTGAGGCTCGAAAAACACACATAGGGAAAACTTGAACTTAAAACAACTAGAGACTCAAAATAGAGCTTCTAGGGGAAGTTGTCAGATATACGAAAAGGTAGTGAACTATGACAAACTAAAATAAGCTATAAACAGCAGAGCTTCTGTAGCATTCTCAGAAGTATCCTGGCCTTCAGGCATGGAATAATATTAGCATAGTCATATTACTCATTCATTTACACTGAGACACGGAGGCGTCGAGAAAACATTTGTGGCCTGGAGGCGATACGCAGAGACTATACTTTTCCACAGTTAAAGGTATAATGGAGGAAGTTGTAGACTTGGTTACAACATAGTCGTAGGACTAGATATTAGTCTCAATTAAACAACTGTTATGGCATTTAACTATAGTGTGTTGTATGGCAGGATCGACATGTGTTGTACACTTTATCAGCATATATACATTTGCCCTAGGTCAACTATCCTTTTACGTCATCTCTTACTGTCACGTTCATGACCTTACGTGTCTATTTACTATTCGACAACTATAAAACAATAACTAGCTGCATTGTTTTCAAAAAAGAAATAATTACATTGAATTCTTGGTTTTCTTTTGAAATAATGCCAAAAGACATCACAGTTGGATGAAAGGGAGTGATTAAGACTCATAAAACTTTGTAGCAGCATTGTAAACATTAAGAAAAAGGTGAAGTATATATTGAACTCAAAACTGACCTGGGAACAATATTTGCAAAATATAATAAGAAAAGCGTAGACCACATTAGTAGTGTCCAGATATTATGTCTGACTATACAAAGGCTTTCGGAGCTCCCAGATCATGGAGTCTATGATAAATACTCCTGTAGCAGCAATGGAAGTTATATTAGAGCTACCCTTCTTATATCTGGTAATACAGGAGAGGCAAGACTATAAACTTATATATTTGCTTAGCAGCCTAAATGCTTATTCAGTGCATAGCTAACTTCTACTGCCCTTTTTGAGGAGAACATAATATTGTATATTCACCCAATACGCATCTGGATCGTTTCTTCGGAGCTAGTATCTTGTTTTCGTTAGAAACAATTGGTAAGCATTATAAGATGAATGACTTGTGCGGTTCTCTGTATTAATAATTTTAATAAAGAGCTCAACTTCAGCAAACAAATAGCTTCATGTAGTTTCAATTCGCATTCCTAACAGTTACATTTTGATATACATAATTCCCGGTGTAGTCTTTGCAATATGAAACGAGTTTCTGTGAGCTATAACCTTGATGCAATATAGTTTGGATATGCTTCAAAAAGCAAATATTCAGAAAATGAACAAGTTCGAATGTGAATACGAACATCGAAATTAATCAAGTCTCCAAGAATCACGTCTGGTGGCTTTGATTTGGTCAGTTTCAGCATGCACTTTACGTAATGTGAAACGTTCAGAAATTTTATTAGAATAGTTCGCTTACAAATTCTGTTGAATATGCGTTCAATTAATATAACTACTGATAAATATACTCATCCATGCAATAGACATTTTTAAAGTAATGTAATCAATTAAAAGGGATGAGGTCCTCATTGATCTAAGTGGGTATGGATGCTAGACAAAATTATTATACGAAATTGTTGTTGTACTTTCTGAAAAATAAAAATACCCTGATTTTTCCAGATTACCTTCAAGATACTCGTTATAAGAAAAATGTGAATATCCTCCCTACACGAGAAAAAACTGTAGGACAGCGTTGTTTTGACTACTTGGGTCTGAAATTTGATAATAAGTTTCTATAAAGTTGAAAAATTCTAAAAATGTAAATAATAATTTAAAATAGAAATATGTTAAACTGAAATCGGCCCCCAGAAGGGTGTTTCAGTCCCCCTCTTTGCTAGTCAAGCTGCTATTTCATTTTCTTTTATTGTTTCATTTCATCATTTAGTATGGATCTACATCAAGTAAAAGCCTCATATCTATTCAATGTATGGTAATGGTATTTGGATCGCATTCCTTCTTTTTGCTTAATTTCATAACGAATTTCTTTGAAAGGATACACTTTTTCATCACACCATCTGGTGGCATGTCCCAGATTTCCTGAATTTTAAGAAGCTAGGAGGTGATTGTTTATAATGATTACCTCTCTCTACTTAGTCCGTGTCTTGTTCTTCCACTACCATAATTAGTGGCATGAGATTGAGGCCGCCGACGGGCATGTTATCATTGCTTCTGTAATACATACATAAGCTAGTCTTTGAATTTTGGAGAGGTCAATAGGCTAGTTCTACTAATCCACTACTACGTTACTGATAGTCAACATCAATTTTCATAAAATCTTCAATTCCTCGAGATATTTCTCCGCACTTTACTGTACTTAATGAAACTATATTCCCCAATTCAGCTTGTTTATGTCACTTTAAATAATATATAAACCTGTCCTACCCATTTATTCTACAAGTAAATTAACTATTTTCAATTTATGTCACAGAGGTTCTGGAAACCTGACATATTTCTAAATAATATCTAATTTCAAGAAAGTTTTGGACAGTATTCTATTCTATTTGCATATTTCAACATATTTAATTGGTTTGTAGTCTTATTAAATGCGACAATTTTAATTACTCATGTGTTTGTGGACGTGGACGGTCCCTGAATATTTAAAACTTTCTCCAAGCTCAGTGCAATTGTGATTAGTCTCAGCCGGGGCTCTGTAAACAACACTTGGCGAAGATCAAAGGCAGTAAAACACCTACTCCATTGATTGATACACAACAGATTTACGTATAAATAAAGCCACATTAAAACCCATTTGTAGAAGATTTAGCTACTATAACTTCCACGGAATTTAACAATGTTAGAATAATTTTGTTACAATTTAATTGATTGTTAACCATAGATGTCAAGATACTAGTTTCATACAAATTTGAAAATTACTTTTCGAAGAGTAGACAATTCATTAAGGGTCATCTACCAAATTCGACCTTGCACAATTATGCTTTGTATATTTTGTTGTTTCCCTACGTCCTCACGTTTAAGTTCACATAACGAAAATTTTATTATAAATATGAAAGCTCCGCAACATGTAGGTAGCCAAGCGGTCCATTTTTATCCGATATTTTAGTGGTAGCAACCGAATTTCAATAAGGAATTGTACGGTCATAAGTAATTTGAGGATTCTGAGATTTTTATATAGTATTCATAAAGCTTCAAATTAGACCCCTTATAAATTAGTTTTTCCATTCAATCCATATTTAATTCTTTACAAGGGCTTAAACTTTGCTTAATATGTGTATTTTTCATATTTTTTTCAACAAAATTTGGTTAGCATTTCAAAGTTTTTATTCAATGAGAACTCTAAGTTCAACATTAATCTACATGATATATTTTTTTCTTAATTTTCAATACATCCATTACTTCAAAATTCTTTGCCAAAAATACTTCGAAATTCGCTGCGATGTGCCCCGATAGAAAATGAATTAAACAAAAAAAAAATTTAACCAAAAATGGGAAAATGACTTTTAAAGAGAAATAAATTGTTTTGTCAGGTGATATAATACTTCATATGTTTAATACAGGACGCTAAATATTATCGAAAACACCAGTGTATGTTTGAAACAGTTTCTTATTAAAATATTGAACAACTCAATTGGAAGTTTCCTATAATCATCAACAGCAGTTGATCAACTCCAGCATTGTTGGTTGAATCACATAAATAGTTGATATGCAATTTGTGATTTCTGAAAAATTCATGGATATTCAGTTGTCTAGCTGCAGTTATAAGTTACGCGTTTAAAATGGGCAACCAATCGGGTAATTTACATACTGCCGTAATTGGGCTTACCCCTATCAATTTTTATGGGATTCGAACTATGTTAGCCTTGATTAATTTATTCCGTATACATTCGGAGCAAACAAAATGCAGGTAGGTACCGTATTACTTTTTTAATGTCGAAATTAATGAATATTAAAAAATTGCTTTCAGACACAAACTTTTTAATTGAATTGTTTATTATTTATAATATTCAATTATAACATGGCCATAATAGCAAAAGGAATAATTCAAATCAAACACAAATTTCACCACTCGACATCATACATTTTTAGGGGGGCACCATCGAGAGAAGAAAAGTTGTTGGTAGCATCGTTAATCATATCTCAAAGAAAAGCTTAACAAATTTGCACAAACTTGTCGCAGATAGTAATTGTTCCTCTTTAAATTTCGGAAGACCTGTCGTAAATCTAGGTCATGACAGACTTTGATAAGCGTCAGCTATACAGAGTCGACATAACCAGAGATAAAGACATAACCACAACATAAACCATCTGAACGTCGATCATAATAATCGTAGAATAAGTGGCTTTCTGATAGTATTGGGGATCTTACTTATGCGAAAGATGACGTCGTTGATCTTTTTCTTGATTAAGTATGGACCTTCCCAAGATTTTTGTAGTTTTGGAGAAAAGCCCTTTCTCCTCGTTGGGTTGTGTAACCATACTTTGTCCCCTTCTTTGAAACTGCCTTCTGTAGCCTGCGAGTCGTACCGTTTTTTCATTCTGTCGCTGGCAACTTGGAGATTCGTTCGAACCAATTCGTGTACATCGTCCATCCTTTTTCTCAACTCGATCACGTTGTCTTCTCCCGCTAGATTTTCTCCAGGACGACAATCAAATTCCAGATCACAAGGAAGCCTCATTTCGCGTCCAAATAGGATTTTCGCAGGTGTTTCACCTGTGGACTCATTGATGGCAGATCGATAAGCCAATGCAAATAGGGAAAGGTACTGGTCCCAATCTCTCTGGTGGCTGGAAACTACTTTGGACAGGTATTTTCCTATGGTCCTGTTCATTGCTTCGACCATTCCGTCTGACTGTGGATGCAATGCGTTGTTCTGGTCTTCTTCATTCCCAGCTTCTCACAAATTTCTTGGAATACATGGCTTTCGAAATTCCTTCCCTGATGGCTGTGAACTTCCAAGGGCACTCCATATCGGCTAATGAATTCTTTTACCAATACATCCGCGACAGTTGTGGCCTCTTGGTTCGGAATCGCGTAAACCTTTACCGGCGGACGTTTCCAACACGCGATTTTCTAATTCTGCTTTTAGTTCCGTCACTTTCAGGTCACATAGTCTCTTAGCCATTTTTACGTAATTATTTATTTATATTACCCCACAACTGACACCAATGTAATGTTTTTCTTATTTATTTGAACTGTTTTTACCGTGGGATAAAATTTTACGCTCACTATGGCTAATTACTATTGATTTATTGAAGAAACACTTAAACACTATAATAAACTTAATTTATATACACACTACTTAATGTCTACTAATTTATTTACACTCGGTATAATAATTGTCCTAATTTATCCTCAACACTATTTACATTCACTATCTGTTCACTCACTGTATAGTGAACAACTCCGACTTACTCAAAAACCCGCGTATATATAGTCCTTCGTAACTCCAGAACCTTCTTGAATATACCACCTCTGCGTATACTTTATAATTCGAGAACATTCGTGAATAAGCCAGTCTGAATATTACCTGCGAAAGAACCTTTCTAGAAAGGTCGCATTCATAGTTTGCGACAGGACCGGCTTCTGAATCAGTGAGTTCGTAACAGTATAGTATTCCCAGATACATTTATGATAGGTATTTAGGATCAAACTTATTCATACTTAATCAACTATGCATCATTATCAAACAAAAGATAGCCAGCCAACAAATTTGGATTAGTAAACACTCACAAGTACTAGGTACTATCACCGATCTGATATTATTGTGGTGGAAAAAACCATAGTATTACCGTGGATGCTGCTGATATCACTAGTAATAATGTTTTAGATAAATACAAAGAAGATGTAGTAAACTAAACTTTGATAAGAATTATCGATAAGCCTAACCCCCGCTCTGCATTCTTCTGAAGACATAATGTATCTGAGTTCTTGGAATAAAAGCTTTACAGCTTATCACCGTGATATTTTTCATTTTACGTTCCTAACACTTCTTGATGTTATTCTCCCTTGAAATTATCTTAATTTTTCTCTACATTATAATCATCATAACGGATCTCTCGCTTCCCACATAGCAATTTGACATCCTAAGCATATGCGTGGAATATTTTCAAAAAGAACATGGATGTGCAAAGCATGTTCTCACATAATACCAAAACAAGTGCTATAAATAGATTGTGTTGCGCCCTGGTCACATGCTGATCAGGTTCTCAGAATGTGATGAAAGATGTCCTTATAAGATGCTGAGTATGTACCCTGCAATAAAAAGTTCAAAGTGCCAACAAGCATGTGATAGCATATTCTTTTCACATGCTACGCATTTTCTAGCTATGAGCCTTCTGATATACAGTACATCCTAGGCATGTGTTATCGGCGTATATATTATATACCTATCCGAGTGCTATTAATCTCCTATACATGTGCTAGTGTAGATGCTAGGCACATGCTATGGATATCTCGTATTATTCGCAGGACCTACGCATATCCATTACACTTTCTCTTACGAAAAGAATGTACTTTGCACATGCTCTTCTGAAGTTTCTCGCTTGCAATGCATATACACTTTTTAGGTGCTATGTACCGGGTGGTCCAATAAGCCGATCTCTCGGCTATATATCAGAAACTATTCATGTTATAACTTTAGGAGAAAAAATTCCTTATGAAAAGTCGACAAGAGAAATTGATGGAAATTACTTTCAAGTTTCTAGGTTAACCGCTAGGGGGCGTAACCTGTAAAGAAAAATTTAAAAACCAGTTTTTTGTGAAATATGCTCAATTATACTTAGTGTTAAATAAATAAACTAAAAAAAGGTCTCAATTTCGCACAAATTTGCTCAAGTACTTTTTATTCTATTTTTCCAAATAAAGGGTGGGGGAAAGTGGGAAAGTGTTTGTGGATAAATACCTATAACTTTGGTTTGAATCAACCGATTTCAACAAAATTAGTGTCAATAGAAAAAGTGAAGATGAATTAATCACATCTACTATAAAACAATGGCATTTAGTTTTAATTGTCATAGGTAGAGGGTACTTTCGAATGAAAAAAATTGAAATTTGTTTTCCTCAAGAATGTTCAATGGAAACACCTGATTATTATAAATTATAATGGAACTGGATTAAATTTTCAACAAAACGGCGCAAACCGCACGTTGATAGCTTTTGTTGAACTCGAGATATAAATAAAAACGCATAAACATAAGTGAGTATAGTATTGACACCCTGTAATATAACTTAAAATTAATTATGGGAAAGGAAGATCATACAGATATCATGGTCATTAAAACTTGATGTCCAATTGAATGTTCAAATTGTTTTTCATCGTTTTCACACAAATATGTAATCTAGCACGCTTTGACATATCTGTTGCTTAAATTTCAGCTGTTGATATACTATTTATAGCGTTTCTAATGCACTGTTGCATATCGTCTCGCGTGGTTGGTGAGTTTAGTACGCTAAATCCTTCAATATTTCCCACATATAAAAGTCCAGACATGTTAAGCCTGGAGATCTAGCTGGTCCTGAGAATATACTTACCTTTCCAATCCATCCATTTGGATAGCTTACATTCAAATAATCTCTAGCTAGTCTGGAAAAGTGCGCAGGACACCCGTCATGCTGTGATATCATACCTCATGTTTGTAAGGAAATATTCAATAAAACAGACAACCAATTATCCAGAAAATCCAAATATGTATCGCCATTTGAAGTTCCAAGAAATATGAACCTGCGATCTTTCCGTCAACTATACCACACCAAACATTAGGACTTCACCTACCTTGACGCTGCACTTCCTCTACCCAGTGCGGATTTTCTTCAGACCAATAATGCTTATTATGCAGATTAACACAACCCGCACTAATAAGCGTAGCCTCGTCTGCCTACAAAATTTTTGACATGATATGCGGTTGTTCTTTTAGCAGATTTAACAATTGCAGTAACATGAGATTGAAGCAGCATTTAATGATCGAAATTTATGTATGATCTTTTTTTTTACATATTTAATTTTAAGTTATAATACAGAGTGAGTCAATACTATACTTTCTTATGTTTATGCGTTTTTATTTATATCTCAAGTTCGAGAAAAGCTATCAACATGCGGTTTGCGCCATTTTGTTAAGAATTCAATCCAGTTCCATTATAATTCACAATAATTAGGTGTTTCCATTGAACATTCTTGAGGAAAACAAATTTTAATTTTTTTCATCCGAAAGTACCCTCTACCTATGACAATTAAAACTAAATTCCATTGTTTTATAGTAGATGTGATTAATTCATCTTCACTTTTTCTATTGACACTAATTTCGTTGAAATCGGTTGATTCAAACCAAAGTTATAGGTATTTATCCACAAACACTTTCCCACTTTCCCCCACCCTTTATTTGGAAAAATAGAATAAAAAGTACTTGAACAAATTTGTGCGAAATTGAGACCTTTTTTTAGTTTACTTATTTAACACTAAGTATAATTGGGCATATTTCACAAAAAACTGGTTTTTAAATTTTTCTTTACAGGTTACGCCCCCTAGCGGTTAACCTAGAAACTTGAAAGTAATTTCCAGCAATTTCTCTTGTCGACTTTTCATAAGGAATTTTTTCTCCTAAAGTTATAACATGAATAGTTTCTGATATATATCCGAGAGATCGGCTTATTGGACCACCCGGTACATGATATAGAAGTTAACTTTTTTGTCAACCTCTTATTTTTCATTTACCATTTACCAATGTAACATTATTAATTAGTGCAATGAAAAATCCTTGTTCTGGGGGGACCTCCATGCCATCTGCATGCCATGTTCATCACGGCAACCCCTACGCCAGGTAAGTATAATTCTTAAGCTTTGGTCCGGTATTTGATTTCCGTGGTTACATACGAATCGGTGTAAAGCTACAAATAAAAGTCAGCGCCCTCTTTCGATGCGTTTATGTATTATTTCGAATATGCTGAAACAGGATGTGATCGCATGTGCGAAGGACGTATTCAGCATGTGCATTGAATGTACCAAATAATGTTCTATGTTTTATACTTTGCACATGCTAAAAATATGATTTAAGGTTAATCATCAGATTATTCAGATATATACATGCTAAGTGTATATTATAAATGGAAAGATATAATGGCTTCAATATCGATTGAAGTTAGCTTAATAAAGAATATATATTAGGTCATTATCGCATGCTAAAGGTATATACTCGCCATTGACTTTATTTTATGGTATATGCGTAGCATGTGCTTTACATGTACCAAATAATATTCCGTGTTTTATATTTTGCACATGCTAAGGATGGGCTTTTGGGTTAATTCTGATATCGGCAGAGGCATATTTAAAATGAAAGGGTACAACCCCAATGATGGCTTTGAATCTATTAAACGGAAATAGTAAATAATAATTCATACATGTATGTGAAACGAATAAAACGTGCTGAAGATCTAATGTAAAATTACCTGACCTGATTGATAATCCCTATCACATGCTTAGGATATCTGTGAAATAAAATACTTCTGATATTCTTCAAGGTATATACTTAGCATATGCGCTGAATGTAGTGAAAAGGATCTTAGTTAATGGTAAATCATTATTACATGCTAAATATATAATTAAAAAAAAGGCTTTAGGTGGACTTTTATGGTATGTGCGAATCATATGCGAAAGATCTACGGAAAAAAACAAGTTTGAATCTAAAATTCTTAGCACTTGCTATGGATGTATGTACAGGGATGTGCTCAAAAGGATGTTGGCAGCATATGCTAATCATGTACCGAAACGAACATCTTTTACGGGACATTGAAGGCATATACTTGGCATATGAATCTTCTTTCAATGCTATGTGGGTTCTACTGGCAACTCAATAATCCTCTCCCCCATATCTTTCACCGCAAAAAGTTATGTATAAAGTATCTATATCCAACCTTTTTCCGACATTAGGTTTAAAGAATCAATGGGAATATTTTAAACTACAATAATTTTAATGCAACGCTCATGTTTAGCCAAAGCATTTTTCATCGTATTGAATATTTTTCTCGTGGTTAGCTATAGGGATTTTTTCTTGATATGTATAAAAGGAACTTCTAACATAATAATAATTACCAAGGCGTTAAGCGTTAAGGCTATTAATTGAATAATTATTCATCGAAACAAACATTAACTTCAATTATGTTGTAAACAATTATTACATCAGCTTCAAAATGGTGTAGGAATGCCTAGGCAAACTCAATGAACTAAGCGAGAACAATAGTCACCTTTCTGTGGATTTCAGGATACACTGGAATAAAAGAAAATTAATTAGCGGATGAACTAGCGAAGAGGTGGAATGAAACCGGGACCCTTTTGCGGAATCAGTTTCAAATGAATGCCTAAGTCAACGTAAAACTGCTCTAACAGTTTTAACATGAATCCTAACGGGACATTGTCGCCCGAAGTGGCACCTGAAAAAGCTCAAAATAGTGGAGGAAGAAAAATGTAGATTCTGTGGCATGGAAAAAAACCCTCATCACAACACCCGGGAAATTACTGGATAGATGGATAGAAGGATAGAAAAGGGACATTTACCTGCAGATATCCTAAAACTCCTCCTTCAAAGGAGCTATACCAGTCTTTGAGACTTTTCTCAGGAACTGAGTAGAAGTAAGGGGGCACAATAGATCTTTTAGGTCTCAGCGAATATCACCCAATATACACACATATATACATAGGTACAAACAATTACGAGAAGACTTATTTTCCACTTCAACCAAAAAACCTGTGTGTAATATGTTGAATTAAATAAATTGTGTTGTACTGAGTAATCGAACCAACATTATTTGTCTTAAATATTAATTCATTTCTAACAAGTTGTTTCGACATTCACAGATAAGTAAACTCTGACGTGATCGTATAAAAATTCAAAGCCACGATCGTGCTTGGATATTCTGCAGTATAACCACTTTAACGTACACTGTTACTATTTTATGTTTATGAAAAATGCTTCTTCTTAGTGATTAAAGAAAATCTATCATTTTACAACTATTTGCTAATAAAAATCTGACCTACTCTAAAGTTTCAGAACTTTGCATAATGTTGATGGTATGACAAGGTTAAGACAGGACAACGATTTTTTGGTCCTTTAGTTTATTATATACCTATTCATCAGAATACATTAGAGTAACGCTAAAATAATCCCATATTTAAACTATAAGAACTGTTCATTATGACCACCATAAAAATTTAAAATTAATATTTTTATTCTTGAATTTTATCATTTCAATTGTTTGAAGGTAATTATTGTAATAGAAATTAATTAATGTTTTTCAAAAACCCCATAGAAAAGAATCTAGAGAGGTTATCAATCTAACAGCCTCGTTGCCATACATTTACATTTAAAGAAACTGATGATATATTTGTTTATAACAATATATTGTACAATAAAATCTAATGCCAAGGGTTGTGATGTGTAAAATGTTAAGCTAATCAAATTATGTTGAACTTTTAATCGTTCCATACATTACACATATAATTAATTTTTGTTTAACCCATCAGGTAGTTCCCAACGTATTGCAGCGAGCTACCATAAAAATGTTGCCAAAAAAAATCAAAGATCTAAGGGATTCCTATGTTATGTTTATGTCTGGTAAAAGGCGATGGAACTGCAAATAAGAGAACACGTAACAATAACTCCTAGTGTTCAATCTGGTTTTCGCAAAGGTTATAGCTGCACCACACAGCTTCAAGCTTCAACGAGTCTAGTTGATCATATCATTTGTGTTATAGATGTCGGTAAATGTACAGTTGTAGTATTGTTGGGTTTTAGCCGAGCTTTTAACACTATAAATCATACATTAATGCTTAACATTATACAGTGTGGAACAGCAAAAAAATTTATATAGATGTCATGTGACTGTGGCCAATACCAACTTTCTTATTTTAAATAGAACCCCCAATTCATGTATTTACAATGTCCTATATCTTTCTTCAACTGTTTAGGAAATATTAAGTGTTTTCAGATTTATTACAAAAATTCGCTACATTACACTCAATACTTATGTCCCATTTAGCTCTTGATATTGAGGAAAAAAGGAAGAACCACACCTGCGCTTCCTTTTACTGATATGAAATAATGAAAAAATAAAAAAACAGTTTTGTTTATTTTCTTATAAAACTCAAGCTGCTAGTTGGCAAACATTTGATTTAACTTCTTTCATTCTAACGATGATATTTTAAATATCGAAATAATTATTAATTTTAAAGTTCCATATTATAAATATCGTTACTATTAAGTAAAAATTGACTAACAATTAAGTAGGTACCTAAGTCTATTCGATTTTTCAAGAAATCTGTCAAAAAAAAACTATTCCAATGTCTTCTTATTTTTTTAGTGCCGATAAAGTAAGAAGTAAGGAGATGTAGCATGTGATGTTACAAGAGAGCAAAAGACGAAAAGTCAGCCTCATGACTGTTTATTTCAGTAAGAAATATAAAATAGTAATTTGCTGTTGTTGTGTGATAGCACGTCACTGAAAAATACCACATAACGTTTGAACCAGCCGGAGCAGAGCGACTCCCTGCGGAGTTTCTTGATTTTTGGTATTCCGCTCACTGGAATCTTTCTTTTATTATTAATGTTGGACGTGCTATATTTTTATATATCTGGTTGCAACGTCGATTTCACACTACCGAATCTTCGTTTACCCTATAGTAAAACATTATCCCCATATAACGAGACAATTATTATACTGGTAATGTGTTTTAAGATCGAGATTATTTATATTTAATGTAAGGAATGACATTTACTTTAAATTTTTGTTTCGTTCATGCCATCGTTGACTACCCAATCTATTAATAAATGAATAAATTTGTTCGTCAAGTTTAAGCAATAGCCCAGTATTAAAAAAATTGGGTAGAAAAAAAATCGCTATTGAAGCTATTCACAATAATATAAAATACTGCCTATTTATTTCCAATACTCTACATTACCGAGAAAGAGTTCCGTCCCCAAAAGAGTGTTTCTGCACCTTTAGTTTATTTGCTATTCCTTTCTATTCCACTGTGTCCTGGAACCAAGGTAATGATCTCCCAGCTCATTGGGCTTTCCTAGCCATTATCATATCATTTTTGGATTGATTACACAAGCACTCATTAGTTTCATGACTGCTGACTTTTCTACATGATAATAATTCTTTTACTTCCTACATCTTTTATCAATATTAAACTAGGCGCACTTTTCTATATAAGTGTTTGGTTCTTGGCCCACAGGCATACCTCGACTTAAATTCACTTGAATAAGTAGAGATCCCCTTTAATACTAAGGATGTCGTTGCATTTGGCTGCACGCAAAAGTAATTATTAGAACATCTTCCTTAATTCACTGTATCTATATGCATCAATAATTGTCTCTAATATTGATGTTTCTACACTCCTAAAAAGACATGTGACATTCAAAATGAATTTCAACAATTCAAACATTTCATAATAAAGCGATATCAAAGCTGGTGAGGTCAACTACACGTTGCTAAATTGTATTACACCACAGGCTACAGCGTTAAAGCCGACCAAAATAATACACTTAACATGATTTAAATCCCTGCAAGTAAGTGACAGTCGCATTTGTGGTATTTGCATGTGATGCAACGTGCTAAATTTTATAAAACATTATTCGTCCTCAACAGAGAATAGTGAAATTAGGAAAAGCTTCATATACAGGGATGCTGAGGCACCGATTGTTTAGTATTTACAGAGAGGGTCACTTAAAGTAATCCACGTTATTCAGTTAGGCTAGAGCTAAAAAAAGTTAGAGCACAAAAAAGCAACTGACGAACCATTGCCACGAGAGGAGTTCTACACTGCGAGCTACCGCAACAAAACTTTTCGTGTTTTTTTTCCTGCATCTTAATCTTAATTTCCGCAATGATCAGAACAGCGATACATTGTGGAAATTAACCAAATGGCCATCCCATGGGTGCACAGCCACAGCATTCTCAATCGCGACCAACCGTAAATTCACTCACTTTTTTATTCAATCAAACCCTATAAAAGGGTAGAATTAAAAATTTTTGCAATATAGGTACCATGAATGATAATTCAAAAGTAAAATCATTCTGGATAAAAAAAAACAGATAAGGCTTATAAAAATGGCCTGCAGTGTATTAATAAAATGTCAAATATTCCAAACGGATCATTTTATTGAATTCAAATAAGTATATAGTGTCATTATCTTAAAGTCTGGGAAAATTATGGTTGCAAATTTAGGGATCGCTAATCAAGAGAAGTTTTCCCAAACTTTACTGTAGATATTGTATAAATCTATATAAATATATTCACAAAATAAACATACAAAGCGTTTTAAGAAACAGTTTTATAGAAATCAAAATGAAACATTCAAAAATTAGAAAAAATATTATTGTAACGTTCCAACTTTAGATATATAAATCGAAAATGAGGTCCTGTAATACCATTTTCCATTTTGAAAATAATTAAATATTTACTAAGTTAAGTGGTTTTCAAGTAAGATTTGTCAAGTTGTGGCCCTTTTACAAATTCCAAACCAATTTATGCCCGCGAAATTACCTCCTGTGATTTTTTATTCGAAAATATGATCGCTTTACACTTTCCCAATTTTCACTTATCTCCTAAGATTTATTTTATTTGTTCTGTTAATTTCTACTTGGTTTACTTTCTGGAAATTTTACGTTACCAAAATTAACAAGGAGAGAATTGAGTTTTGATGACAATATAATACAAAGATTAAAATTCAAGACACCGCTGAAATCGTTATCCAGTCAATATTGGGCATTTAAATTGAAAAGAAAGAGGAACAATTTTATCAACTTATTTTATTGAGACTGAAATATTTGAAGTATTTACACATGTGTGATCTAATAGAGACACCATTACTATTTTAGCGTTTTGGTGCGAAATTAGGAGGACTCTTAGGACATCTGCCAGGCAAGAATGTGGATGGGGGTTCCTTTTTCCATGCCACTGAATTTATATTCTTCTTCCTCTACCATTTTGAGCTTTTACAAGTGCCCATTCAGGCGACAATGTCCCGTAAGGATTCATGTTAAAACTATTAGTGAAGTTTTACTTTGACTTCTGCATTCATTAGATATCAACGGGTTGTAGTCACCCAGCAGAATTTTTGATTGTCTAAGCCTTACTAAATCTCTCCAATGGTCAGATCTTCTCTTTTTTCAGATTTGCTTATCACTTCCAATATTACATTGGTGCTGATGCCGCAAAAGGGTTCCGGCCCCCAAAAAGGTGTTTCAGTCCCCTTCCTTGGCTAGTTCATCTGCTATTTCATTTCCTTCTATTCCAGTGTATCCACAGTAATGTGACTATTCTCGCCTTGTTCATTGAGTTTGTCTAGGCATTCCCACACCATTTTGGAACGGATTAAAAAAGAGCTCAGTACTTTAATGGCTGCTTAACTATCCGACATAATGATAATCCTTTGCCTTCTATATCCTTTGTCCATATTGAAATGGGCACACTTTCCTATGACGTGGGGTTTTTCTTTTCGAGCTGCAAACTAAAATGGTTGATTCTATCTAGCAGATATACCGACACTGTTTAACTTTGAAATATAATTAAATGTCCTTCGTGGAATATAGCCATGGAAGTAGTTGTTGCGGTGAACGGTCTCTGTTATTTTATTTTCAAAGGCTCTGTAAGGCGGTAGAATAGTACTATACTTTGACATCTATTACACTCTTAAAATGACAATTTACTTGCATGAAAAAGTGAATAAAGTAAATAAAAATAATAATTTTTATATCAGTAATTTATTTTTGGTTAACTATATTTAAAAATAAATGAGTAATTATAAGCTTATTATGTTGTTTGATGTAAAAAAAATAAGAAGTCTAAAATCTGACTTGAATTCTGCCATCGTCAATTCGTATTCTGACGACAGATTTGTTTTATAAAACAATAATTGTCGATAGTTTTACTGGGACAAAAGATTAATTGCTGCAGAAGTACAAATAACTGTATTGAACCGAATATTTTAACAAATTTGTAACGTTTCAATGGACGAAAATAATGAAAATTGTTTTCCAATGGGACTTTTACTATTATAAACTTGGATATGGAAACAATTCTGAATAAATAATTATGGGTAGTTATACTCGGCTTTCAAAACATTTGCTGAATATATTTCCATCAATGAAAAATTTCATGTCGACTGTGCGGTTGTAAACACATGAAAAAAGCGATTACAGTTTCCGTGTTGTTCTTTTTGAAAGCAACGAGTTATAGGGACTAGAATCATTTTTCTGTTAATAATTCACATGCCTACGTACGAATAGGGGAAAGTTTGAAATATTTAAAAATTCGTAACCGCAGTATGGTTTGGTTCCTACAAAACTTATTTGTAGAAAATATCCTGAATTAACCAACTTATTATAAATTATTATTTGGACCAATTTCTGGATATTAATGGAAGCGGGTATACTGAAATCCAATAAAGAAGAAACACCGTCATCATACGCAGCTGACCGACTTTCGTTGCCATTTTAATCGTCATTGTCAAGGTAATGCTCAACATCAAAACCCCCCTTTATATACGTCCCTGCACCTACAAGAAGCGAAACTTCGAATAAAACCATACCTACAAACTCCATGTTTCAAATTAGTCGTCAGCTCTGATACGATCACAGAGGTGGGTCCCTTTCCTATGATTTTTACAGACCCAAATTAAATTAAAGTTAGCTTGTAGGCTGAAACTATTTTTTCAAATAACATATTTCACCTGTATATATTGTAAGCGAAAAGTGCAGAAATAGCTACTATTGTTGGAAGAAAACCTAGGTACAGTCAAAGTCAAATGCAACGTACAAGACAAACACCAAAATTCATAAAAATTCAATTAGTTTCAATGAGCCTTCGCTAAAATGTATAGGAAATAGTTCAATTGTGACCTAAAAAACGTAGATCTGTTTAATGGGAATATCAGATGTTGAAATAATGCAGTCTCAACCTAATCAAGTGGTGCGTTTTATTTGACATTGACTGTATGTTAAAATATTTTTTTCCAGGACTTCCAAGAGTGATTCGAGTAAAGCTGTAAGCATTTATTATGATTCTCAGTGTATGCCAGAGTTAGCTCTGTCACCTTCAAATAATTTTCGCTGGGCTTCACTTCTTGTTGTGTGTATTCTTTGCCTAGGACAAATTATTAACACGACACAATCGATATGCGGACACATTGCTCTGATGCCATACACGTACTCTGTGCTGATGTTTTCATGTTTGGATGCTTTTCCATTATTCTGTAGGTACCTAGTTTATCTCATCAAATGGAAAATTTACTTGGAGGTATGTATTTGTAAATTAAGCCTCCCTAAGTCAATGACCCAATTGGGTACATGTAATTTGATTCCCAATATTTTAGATACCTAAACACAATTTTTATGTGTAATTTGGTTCCCGACATTTTCAGTTTACCTGTTTACCATTTAGTTTTTATAATTGTTTATAAAATGTTTTATAATTGTTTAACTCAGAAAGAAACATGTGGATCGGCACAACCTCATGTAGGTAATAACCTTCACAGGTTTTTCGGGCAGGTCCTCTACAGCTTTTCGTTTAGAGGAAGACTAAACGATTCAAGTCCTGCATAACTGCATTATGAAAATGCTCTTGTATATGTTAAACTGTCATTACATTCGCTTAGAGTAAGATCAAATGATTTGCACTTTCAGTTTGTACAAGTCCATTGCCTCTCACCACTTATAAGGACCTTTTGAAGACAATATTTATAGCTATTAATAATTGATAACTGTTTATTTCCTCGTCCTCTCAAAATTATTTCGGAATTCATGACGAAAATTAAACACAACGTTAAAGAAAAGTGAATGAAAAAACTAAACATCACAGATGTAGTTATAGACAATTACTTTGCAATAAACTGTAATAAAATAAACAGGGATTACGCCGTCGTGCCTCTAATACATCAATAAAGAAGACTTAAGTAATTAGAAGAAGAATATCCATCACTACGATTATCACAGTTGAAACAAATGGCACCAAACGGTCGTTACGAGGCGACATATAGATAAACAAGAGCCATTTTGATTTCTGCGCAAGACATTTGGAAAACTCCACGAGTCTTCTTCTTGTTCGAAACGGAGTCTAATCTAATTTCGTTTTTAGAAACTAGCATTGACTGATACATTTATTTTTATATGAAGGTGCGTTCTTTTTGATCGATCAGCTCACATCTGTAATGTGCGTGTTCCTTTTTATTTACTCACATCATGATATGGGTGCCGCTGTTTTTCTGTAACTTCCTCAACACTAGGATTACTCGAGTGTGAGGAAGGTGCTTCAGTATTTTTGGGCATTGCGGATGAGTTGCTTCTACTTGTGACCTGTTCACTTCCAATAGCAAACTAAAAATTATACTGGAATGAATTTTGTGGTGAAGGTTGTGTAATTCCCAGATCAATTTTGGTACGTTGGACACAATGTAACGAGTTATTTTTTTTGGACCATTTTGGATTTGTTTTATTTTGTTCTCCGTTAGTATTTTGAGTTTTTTTTTTTCGGGCCGAGATGGGAAACTCATGTTCGACTGGGTCCTTAACCAGTACCCAGACAGTGTTGGACTCATCCCCACGGAGATGCCTACCAACCAAACCCACCTCAAACTCGCCGTTCCTCCCGCCTTGGAATCACTACCCTAGCATACTTCAAGACGGGCGGCGGTCCCTCACACACTCTCCTTCATCTTCCTCCTTCTATCACTCCTACCTCTCTCATGCCATAGCGAGTCCTTCTCTTTCCCTTATCATGCTCTCTACCACGCCACTTATCTCCATCCATTCCTACTCGCCCCTCAACATAATCTCCACCATATTTTCCCAATACACCGGCTCTCCCAGTTTATTCTCTAACTTCTTCAAAACTTCCTCATTCTTCCAGCATCTATAAACACATGTCCCACATCATCCTCCACTTCACATCTCTCGCACACTCCAGTTCCTCGTTTCCCAATCTTGTGGAGGTAACCCACTCTCGACCCATGCCCTTTGAGCACCTGCGTCAAGAAGTAGTTCACCTCCCCAAATTTCCGGTCCACCCAATTTCTCCTGCTCCCAATCGCTCCTTTTAGCGCGCCCTCATACTCATCCCACCTTTTCTCCATTTCCTCATCAATCCATTCCTGTACTTCCTCTCTGCTCGCACCCCTCCAGCGTTTCTGTCTAGCTCTAGCCATCAAGTCCAATGGATAGGACCGTGACAGCACTGCTGCTGCCAGTCCACCCACTGTCCTGTACGCCTGCACCACCCTCAGAAGTATACCTCTCTGCACCCGCAGGAGTGGTCTAACCCTCGCATTCATCCCTGCTTTCTCACCCCACACTTCCGCGCCATACAGCATACTCTGCTCTACCGTCCTACCAATTATCCTCCTCTTCCATTCTCCCGGTCCTTTTCCACATTACCCATCAATCTTCCCAGCCACGCTGCCCTTACTTTTGCCTTCTGTGCAGCCTTCAACATATGGTTTTTGAAGGATAATTGGCTATCCAACCACACCCCCAGATATTTCACCGCTTCCTTCATCCGAATTTTCTTTCCCTTCACCCCCACCTCCCTTGCCTTGCTCCGCCCCTTCACCAGTAGCCCCACAGTCTTATCCTCAGCCACTTCCAGTCCACACCGCTCTATCTTCTCCACAATCTTCCTACACATCCTCTTCGCCTTTCTTTCTATCTCCACCTCTCCCTTTGCCGTACATACCAGACAGACATCTTCCGCATACACCGTAATCTCACATGCTATCCCACAAACGTCATCAAACACACACTTCCAAAGCGTCGGTCCCAGAACCGAGCCCTGGGGCACTCCAATCTCCGTCCCAAACCTTCTCCCCCTAGTGTCCACTATCGCACGCCCCGTCCCGTCAGGTATTCCTCTACTAGATTAACTAGCCCCTCCCCTACTCCAAGCTTTGTCAACGCGCTCAGCACCGCCCGTTTACTGACACTGTTGAACGCGTTCCCCACGTCGAAGAACACAAGCAGGGCCAATTTCTTATTCCTACCATTACCCTGCCTAGCCCTTTGCACCAAGTCCACCACCCTGCCTAGCGCTGAGATGCATCACTTCCCTTCTACAAACCCTTCTGCAAACCCCCATTCCTATCAACTTCCTCCTCAATCCTAACCTTTATTATCCCCTCCATCAATTTACCCAATCCACACAGCACAGCAGGCTGATGGGCCTGTAGTCCCCCGCCCGTTTCCCATCCCTACCCGTCTTCTTATTTTGAGTTTAAAGTTTTATATTGTATATAACTCCTTACTTCATTCTCGACTTCGATTTCTGATACCGTTTTAGTTTAATAGTATCACCTAATTATTTATTATTATTAGTAATTTATGATACTTACAAATACTTCTAAAAGATTGAGTTTATTAATTCCGATCCTCCAAAAAAATTTCAAGACGAGAGGACGTCCGGTATATAAAGTGTTTTATTTAAAACTAAAGCCGTTCAGTATAGTGGAAATTTTTTGTTGTAAGTAAATTAATTTCAACGATAGTGCCAAAAATTGTAGGTGGGAATGAAAAATATAAATTCTAAAAACCGACGATTTTGGGTCTCTTCTGCTCTCTACTTCTACGACTTCTGTTTCGACTTCTTGAGTCTCTCTGCTGAACTTGCTACCGTTTCTTTGAAAAGTTTTTTTTCTGCCGTTTAGATTATTTAAATAGTTTTATATTTTGTATATTTTATTTTGCTGTTGAGTACAAACTTTAGTGGCCAACCGTCCGAGATTTTCTGGAGTAAGTAAGAAAATTAATTTGTACTTAATATCAAATTACAGGGTAAAGTATAATCAAGAACGAATAATATATTTTGTTCAGTTTACACTACTAAATTGATTTCCGTTAACAGTGTAAAAATTTCGAATTGTTGAAAAATTTAGTACCGACTTATTTTGAGTGAGATTTTTTATTGATAATAATTAGTTTGCAGGTTTTTTTTATTACCTAGTGTTTTCTTTTAGGAAACATTTTTTTGAGCATTAGTTGAAAGCTTAATGCACTATTTATATTGGATATTGAATTTTATTTTCGGATTTAAACTCTTATACCTATTGTCCTGTCCCAAATAAATTATAAATTTTGATCGATAATTTGAAATTTAAAACTGATTATGGGGCAGATAAGACGCCGTTGCCATAAGCTGTCCAACTTTCAGCCGGTTGTAACTTTGTTTGAGTTCCTTTTAAACTTTTTTAAAAAAGTATTTTCTTTTATAAATAGTGCTAGTTAAGATTTTCAACCAAGTATAAGGCTGTTGTCATATCGCTTGGTTGAATATCTATTTTAAATCACAGTAGTCCTCCTTATTTGGGTACCCGTTGTTCTATCTTCCAACCAAATTTATATTATTCAATTTTAGCTGATAATTTAAAAATCCTAAAACTGATTGTGGGACAGATAAGAGGCCGTTGCCACAAACTGTCCAACTTTCAGCCAGTTGTAGTTTTGAGTTCATATTAATTTTTTTAAATTTTTTCCTTCTCTATTTATACTTGCAGTTTAACGAAAGCTGAAAATTAGTTTTATTACATATTAATTCAACCATTTTATTTTATATAAACTGGTTTGGTACTATTTTCCCCCATATTCCTGTCCTACCGAGACATACTATCATTTTACTGGCTTCAACTCTGCTCACCGAGGTATTAAAAACTGCTCGCACTGCTTTGACTGTTCTTAAATAACTATAGCTTGCTTACACCTAGTTTATTGTACTGTTGCTTATATGCGTAATACTGGTAAAATTTTGCATGGTGCATAATGTATGTATGTGTGTATTTTGGGGTGACATTCACTGAGACCTAAGAGATCTATAGTGCCCCTCACTTCTACTCAGTTTCTGAGGAGAGTCTCAGAAACTAGTAGTTCCTTTAGTCCTATTTCCCGGAGGAATTTTAGGATGTCTGCAGGCTTCAACTTAGGCAAATGTTCCTCTTCTATCCAGTAATCTCCTAGGTGCTGTGCTCTAGGATTCTGAAGTGATGTGCAGTTGGAAAGTATGTGGATGGAGGTTTCTTCTTCCATTCCACAAAATCTGCATTCTTCTTCCTCCACTATTTTTGGCTTTTTCAGGTGTCCATTCAGGCGACAATGTCCCGTTAGGATCCCTGTTGAAACTCTTAGCGCAGTTTTACTTTGACTTATGCATTCTTTTGATCTCAGCATGTTGTAGTCACCCAGAAGTCTTTGATTTTATAAGCCCTACTAGATCTTTCCAATGGTCAGATCTTCTCTTTTTCTTGGCTTTACTTATTTGTTCCAATATTACATTGGGGCTGATTCCGCAAAAGGGTTCAGGCCCCCAGAAAGGTATTTCAGTCCCCCTCTTTGCTACTTCATCTGCTATTTCATTTCCTTCTATTCCAGTGTGTCCTGGAATCCATAGTAAGGTGACTATGCTGTTCTCGCCTAGTTCATTGAGTTTGTCTAGGCATTCCCACACCATTTTGGAACTGATTACACAAGAGCTCAGTGCCTTAATGGCTGCTTGACTATCCGACATTATGATAATCCTTTGTTTTCTGTATCCTTTATCAATATTGAACTGGGCGCACTTTCTTATGGCGTGGATTTCCGCTTGAAAGATACTTGGGGTTGTTCCCAAGCTTTCTCAGAGTGTTTGGTTCCTGGCCCGAACACTCCTATCCCAGTTCTTTCTATTGCTTTTGAGCCGTTTGCGTACTATTGAATGGCATTCTTTCCAGTATGGTAATGGTATTTGGATCCCATTCCTTCTTGTTGCTCATGGTGGTGTATGGTGCATAATAATATAGGTATGGTTTTGTCACACTTGCACACTGTATAAATTTATTTTGTTTGGTACCGCTGATTTATTTAATTTACCATTTTTATAATTTTGAATATATTTTGTCCCTGTATATACTGTATATACTATATATCTGTATATAGCTAAGGGTTCATAGTTTTCTTTAGAAGTGTTGAATTCAACGAGACCCCTGGAATTTTCCGTAACCTCCATCTAAGGCTATTTGGAACTCTTGATGCCAAGGGTCAAGGGGCCGTGGAGCAAACTAGGTAAAAAATCTGGCACTCGAGCATCTATTTGAAAGGTTTTGCATCGAGGGTGTCCAAAGTGACGTGTCTACATAGTTGGTAAGAACCGGAGTGAGGTGAAGAAACGCTACAACAAAAACTTATTCACTATGTATGTATACAGTATTATTTCTTTAAAAAGCTTCCAAACCCTCCTTCACTATTTCTATAAAAAAAATTAAATAAGCTGTCCCTGGAGTCATACTATATAAAGTTGGTTTTAGTTTTAGTATGTACAATCGGGTGAAAAAAAGGTTAAATAGCATGATGACAAGATTTTGGAAAGTGGTATTGATCTGCCTCAATGCTGAATACACTTACCTTGATAGTTGAATGTCTAATTGACTTCTAAATCTTCAAAGGATCATTAGAGATAATATTCCAACACTCACAACACAGTAACAAAGGATAAGTTCATTGAGATCAGCAGACTATGATGGATATTATATAATTGTTTTATTAAATATAACTAAAATTTCATATTACAAACAACAATAAATTACTGATTGAAAGGATTTTCAGGAGACTTCTGCCATTCTTTGAAGATCATTTGTTTTAATTGTGATAATCGTAGTGTTGGATATTCTTCTTTCAATTCCCTAAGTCTTCTTTCTTCATAAGCTGTATAAGCTGCTTTCATACGTTTTTCAGGATGTTTGTCAGTTTCATCATTATTGCTACAAAAAATATAAATTTCTCATTTTTTTTTAATAACTAAATAGGCTAGTATAAATTCCAAACATTGTGTGAAACAGAATCAGTAATTCCTACAAGAATGCTAATACTGACTAATACTGACTTGAAAACAACAACACTTTATAATTTCTCCAAAGAGTGTAATATACCTGAGAATAGAAATAGCTTCATCAACAGTTCTTGCCTCTTCACCATCTACTACAAGTCTATTAATGTTTTCAATTAAAGGTGCTTCAAGATGTGTTTCAACCTTAGTTTCTTCATTTACTAGTTTTGTTGTTGTTGTAGTTGCTCTGGCACCAATTTGAGCTCTAGTCACTTTTGTAGGAGGTAGTGGTTTCGATGGCTTTTTAGCAACTTCATTTGATTCTTTCTCTAATAAAGCTTTTGCTTCAGCTTTTTTTTTTAATGCTTCTTGCTTTTTCTTTTCTTCAGCTTCCTAATAACATATAGTAAAGGAAAGATATTTAATACCAAACTTTTATTTTATTTATAAGGTGTTTTTAATTGCTGATATTGATCAATAATATGTTTTCATATACTTCAATTGTGTCTTATTAAATTCCTTAACTTCGATTTCCATATAGAATTAATTATATGAGTTTATAAAAAATATCCACCTTTCTGTTTTTAGGTGACTTAGACAAATTAAACGCAGTGCAGTTGAATTGCACCAAGTTATACTTACTTAAGTTTCACCAAGAGTTTCACAGATTACTTAGAAGAAATGGTGCAGTTGGCCCAGTTACATATTTAATAAACTACATAACCTGACCAAGATTAGGGCTAAGATATGACTAAGGATTTTGTATAAACTCACCATTCTGCATTATTACCTTTTTTTGTTGCTTCCGTTGTATTTGTTTATCATCATCCTTCCAATATGCATCATCCAATTCTTTTTGTTTTTTAGTTACTGCCTCATCGTTAACTTGTTTTTTTCTTTCTCTAGCAGCTACAGCTTTTGTATTTTCCGTAGCGAACTTTTTCGGCATTGTGTTGTGATGTGATAGGCGATAAACACAATTAAAGTCAAATTTTCTCTCAAATATAAATACGCTAATACCACGAATGAAGGCAGGGACAAAAGGTACAGTAAAAAATAAAAATTGTAAAATATTTCAATAAATTGTGTAAAGTCAAAAAATTGACAAAATGTCACAAAATTGTCAAAGTCAAACCACAGACTAGCACATAGAAAAATTAATTTATTATCTCTATGGACTATAATACTCACTCACAGAGATGAGACACCTTTTGACATTTCCACCATATGATTACTGACTGGGCCTTTCTATTCTCACGTGTTTGGTCGATGAATTCTGAATAAAAGCATAGTAATAAGTCATGGATTGTGTGGTCAAACTAAACTTCTCTGAGATTATGGAAGAGTGACATATTTTTCCAGTGCCTATCAGGACGCTGCTGACAAGTCGGAAGAAAGCAACCACAATGTAAGTACTGAGGAGTACACTAGAAGTAGACTACAAGCTATTGGTGCGAGAAAGAAGAAAAATGTTAAGTCAAATGTCAAAATAAAATTTTAATAACAACAAAATATATAACAAATGTGTGACGAACAATGGCACCGCCCAATAGAATAGTTTTATCATTAATAATAATTTGTTTAAGTGACATTGTAGAGCTAGGGCAATACGATCCATACACAAGCTATTCCAGTGGTTATCCACCAAATGTACAGAATCCATATAATGAATATGGGCCACGATTGCCATACAATCCCAGTAATCCCTTCGATAACAGAGCAACTTATGTATACAAAGGTAGAAGGTACGGTCAAAATTATAATTCAAACTATAATAATCAAGGAAGACCAGGCGATCCCAGAATTAAAGGACAAGATGAAAGATTTACTTATGATCGAGTAAGTTCATTAATAATAATAAATAAATTTAAAGACTCTTTCTGCATGCTTAAAAATAGTAATTTTTATTCTTATACCATGAAAATATTAACATTTTAATCATTATATTGGATTTAATTAATTAAAATCATCAAATTTTATTGTTTTAATCACATGAATCATATTACTTAATCATTCTTAAGTGTCTTATTCTTATTAATTTTTCAATTTTTGCAATTAAACTTTTTTATTGTTTTCAAGAGAAGAGCAGATACATAGTGTATTATGCTCAAAATAAATACATTATCTGAACAAATATAAATATGAAACAATTTATATATTGGACATTTGATTTTCAAATTGGACAGCTTGTAATACTTTAATATATCACCTTGAGTTTTTATTTTTAGTCTTCAAAAATCTTGCCAAAGTAAAACTTTTAATATGTGTAATTATTATGTTTTGGGCTATTGAACTTTAAATCATTTATATCTTCTCATAATAATAAAAGCTTATATTAGTCATTCAACTTGAAAGGGTGTACTATTGGAACATTATTTTTTGTTTGATGTTTTAAGGCTGGGAATGCTGAACCTATTTTACCTGGGATACTAGGCAGTTGGAGAGAAGATTTACAAGGTAAAAGACGGGAACAAACTAGAGAGAAACCTCGCGATGTCTTTGTTGAAACTACCCATGGTACTGTACAAGGTTTTCAAGTGTATCTTTTTGACAATCCTGATCCAGATTCATCATACAGACCTGGAGCTGAATTTATTGAGCGGCAACTTGGAATAGCTAGTGCTTTTCTGGGAATACCATATGCTCAACCACCAGTTCTAGAGGGAAGGTTTAAGGTAAAAATATTTTTATTTTTTTATTATGTACAGTGTGTCCTCATATGGTATGCCAAGAGGAGAAACATTTTCATTTGTAGTTTTAGTGAAAAATATCATTCTTGACAAAAAGTTTTGCTTGTTCTGAAACCCCATGATAAAAAATTTTCAAAACCTGCTTCATTTTTACAATGAGTTTTTGAGTTCGCAAATGTACTTTGGAGCAGAGGCTTAAAATATATTTTTAGCATGATGGCTGTTCATAAAATTTGATATTACTTATAAGAGAATGGCTGGATGAATATTTTTCTAAAATAGAATAAAGAGGAGGAGAAATGATTTGGTGGAAGCTATGTTGAATAATTATTGAAGTAAACATCACTCACTAAATTATTATTACATTTTCGAACTCAAATCAAAAATGTTTCTGAACAAATGAAACTTTTAATCAAGAATGACATTTTTCGCTAAAACTACAAATAAAAATGTTTCTCCTCTTGTGCACCACAATTGTGGACACACTGTATACAGATGTAATTATGGAAATGAATTTTGGTATAACATACAGAAGGGTTAAAAAATGAAAATGTGAGATACAATGGGAAGTCAGTTTTCTTATTGGGCGGAATACTAATCATTTTGAATTTTTTGTCAAAATGACCACAAAAAATATAGATTTTTATTTTTAGCCTCCAAGACTTCATAGGGGATGGCAAATAATGCAGGCTGTTGATTTTGGTCCAGCATGTCCTCAACCTGCCAAATATACAGGAGCTAATCTTGGTGTAAGAGATGTGGATGAAGACTGCTTGTACCTCAATGTTTTCACTCCAGATATGGTAAGTTTTTGTAATAATTTATAAACAACATCTAACAGATTAATATTATTGTTTTGTAGACTGAAGGAACAGGACATAACTATCCAGTAATGTTTTACATTCATGGAGGAGATTTTATACATGGATCTTCCAATACTTTTCCTGGTCATATATTAGCAACGTTTTACAAAGTGGTAGTTGTTACTATTAACTACCGTTTAGGTGCCTTAGGCTTTCTTAGTACAGGAGATGTTAACTCTCCAGGGAATTATGGACTATTGGACCAAGCCATGGCTTTAAGATGGATATATGATAATGCTGGAAAGTTTAATGGAGATAGGGACAGTATTACTTTGTTTGGACCTGGTGCTGGAGCTGCATCTGCAGGTTTACTCATGGTTGCTCCTCAAACAAGTCATATTGTAACAAAAGTCATTGCTCAAGTAAGTAACAAAGAATTTTAAATTTGTGTGGAAAACAAATGGGAAACACTATTTACATACATAACAAGAAAGAAAAAACAATTTAGATATGTGTCCTGCAATACAGGATTAAAGTATATTGGTTTCAAATCTATTTTTAAAGTAAAACTGATACTAATCATGAGTTTATTTATAGAGTGGGTCAGCAGTAGCAGACTGGGCAATGATTTTTGACAAATACAGGGCCCAAAATACCAGTAGAGTTTTTGGTCGCCAGATTGGATGTAGCATTGAATCTTCATGGAAACTTGTAAATTGCCTTAAAAATTCTAGAAGTGCCTTTGAAATAGGAAATGCGGAATTTCCACCAGAAGTGGGTCTTTTCCCATGGGCACCTGTTATAGAAATGAATGTGTCCATGCCATTTTATGAAGGATGGTATGAAAAAGATTGGCACTTTATCACTGAAAGTGTTGAAACATTAATTAAAAAAAGAGCTTTTAATCAAGGACTGCGATATATGTCTAGTGTTACTTTACAAGAAGCTGCTGGATTTATTAGTAAGTTTTTATTTGTATCTTCAGTTAATTTGATTGTACTCAAGGGAGTAGGTTTACAAAATATATATAAAATAATATATTTGTCTTTTTCCAAAATTATTATGACAAAGGTTGATTTATGTTTATTTAAGCTTCAAATAAGACATTGGAACCAAATTTTATTGTAACTCAAGAATTTTTTGATCTAAAAGTGAAGGAACTGGTTTTAAGATATAATTATACCCTTAATCCTTATGGAATATTTGATGCAATAAAATATATGTATACATATTGGCCTGATCCGACTAATGTAACACACATCAGAAATGAATACATACAGGTAAGCATTGACTGTTATAATATTACAAATATCAGATGTATGACCCATTCTATTGGGAAAAGTAGAATTCGATAGATGCCGCTCTGAAATGTCAACGTCATCTTAGCAACGAGTAAAACAAATCAGCTGCCATATAATAAGCCCTTTGATATTTAAGTGGTTTTATTTTGCTGTTTTAGTTATTTTCAGTGTGTGTTTTGTAAAACTTTTGCTTTTTCTTTGATTGTGTATTAGTATTTTGTGTTGTAAAAACTAAATTTTTACTCCTAGTATTTTTATTTTTTGAGTAATTGGTATGGTTGATATTTGTGAAATGTACAACGAGCGTTCAATTTACTGTTTAGTTTTAGGTCTGATTTCGTGTTTTTATTTAATTTTTGATATATTTTTATCTACAAAAGTTGTAGGGAAGGTAGGTTTGTATTGAGTGAAAAGTACAAGCGTTCAATTAACTGTTTAGTTTTAGGTCTGATTTCGTGTTTTTATTTTATTTTTGATATAATTATATCTACAAAAGATGCAGGGAAGGTAGGTTTCTATTGAGTAATATTTTAAATCATTAATACCGACTTATTTTCTTTTTGATCTGCAATGAAAACAAAAAATAGAATGACATAACCTCTTCCATAATATCTCTGATTATATAAGAATATTACCTCAGAATTGATGACAGTTGAGTTAAATAGAAAATAGTATATTAAAGTATAAGTGGATATTAAAATATTAGATATTATCAATTGTGTAATTGTTTTATTATTTCTTAATAATAGGACCAAATTTGTGTTTAGAGCTTATGGCTAGTGACATTTATCAATACATACCTACCTTCTGTGTTTTCAAACTATTTCTTCTAGTTGCAAAATATGATGCTCCAATTCTAAATTATTCGAAGGCCATTCAATATAGTACATTTGAAATGATACACCGCCTCCAAGCATTTTAATTGATTTCTCCTTCGTTTTTTCATATTTTTGTTAATTAATATTTAACTATGTAGGAAGCCAGATTCTGAAAAACTTTATACATAATGAGAACATAACATAGGTACCTATTTCAATAATAGAATTGTAACATTCCCCGCTCGTTGCATAGGTAGAAGGGGGCAGATGATGGAGTGGACACCTTGGTCACCGGATTTAACACCCCTAGACTTCTTTTTATGGGGGTATTTAAAAACAAAAGTTTATGCTACACTACCAGAATCTCTGGATGATTTACGAGAGAGGATAGAAAATGAATGTCGACAATTAAATCCAGCCGTATTAAGCAATGTCAGAGAGGCATTTCAAAATAGATTATACCATTGTATGGAAGTGAATGGTACTCATTTTGACCACTTATTGTAACTTCATAATAAATAGCACAGTTAAAAAGATTAAAGAGTTTGAACTGTTGTACAACCCATTTTAGTACAGGCAAATAAGGTGAAAGTAAATAATAAGTAAAATTTGTGCTTTTAAAAGAAAAATTGTTCATCTCATAAACTAACCACCTCAACCTACAAGTATTATACATTTTTGAAATCAGCTTAAAAGAGGAGTATCCGAGGGAGTATCCAAATTTTACATAAAAAATATGAAAAGTAATTTAAAAAAATAAAGGGGATGCTGCTAGGGGTGAGGGGGTGGCTTTTCCAGTAAGTTTAAATAAGCCACAATGCTTGCCCCTTCCAACAAAAATTGACGTGTTTTTGGATTTTTTTTAAATACCAGTATTACAAAAGTTATTAAAGGTGGATACTTTTATCTGAAAAGCACTGTATATTACATAACAAGAGTTGTAAGTTGCTTATTACATGCGAATAGAAAAGTTGTGGTAATTCTATAAGCATGTAATAAGCTTACAACTCTAGTTGTACACTATACTTTTTCTACAAACAACTTCATTAATAAAAATAAAACGCATGAATAACATGTACATTCACACTAACAGCTAGAGACAGCGAGTCTTATTAATTATTAAACGTCAAAACAACCTCTACTAACTTGTTTCCATGGTAACTCGAAACCATTGACTGACTAGGCTTTGGTGATAAATTATTGTTTTTCCAGAACTGAAGCGTAATTTTTTTTTCTACACCCGTGTTAAAACAATGCACTTTTATGCCAATAATCCGTTTCATAATGATTCCCATTATGAAATATATTCAATATATAATATATTCAACTTAAATTTATTTTTCATAATTGGGGTGAACTTGGTTCTAGAATATACTTACTTTCACGTAGGGTGTCTTCTTTATTCTTCAAATTTCTTTTTTAAATACCTGTTTTACTCATTGTAACTGTGCTGGACCTTTAAATTTGTTCTTAAATTCCATAACAAAGAAGACATGATGGCGCTGCCTTTATATAGTCTCCATGGATTTAGACTTCGTTTCTCGAGTTGTGGATGTTGCCACGGTAACTTTAAAACACGCTGAGGCGTGCTTTAAATAGATAAAGTGGTTCACCAATAAAAAAAACACAGTTTTAAACTTGTCACTGACACAAAATAAAACAAATAAAGTACGAATTTACGATAATTACGTTGACTTGCAAATAATACAAAAACAATGCAAATTACTCGTTGCGACAGTTACAATTTTTTCCGCCAGAGGTCTCATTGAATTCTAACATACCAAATACAACTCATGTTAATCAAATATAAAATTCAAACTAATTGCATTCTGAGTAGACAGCTAAAATTGTATACAACAGAAAAATATGTGCTGTTGCCACATTTAAAAATTGTTTATTAGGTACAATTTTGATGTTTCTACAGTATTTGTGTTTTTTTTTGCCTAATTTACTTTGTTGTTTAAAATTTTCCAAAAAACTGACTCAACAGCATCATCTTCAAAAATCCCTCAGTACATCTATATGTATATAAGCTTATACCACAAGTTGCTATTGAGGAAATTACTAAGAACCACAAAAATGTGATTAAAATGTTGTTCAATCAACTTCAAATTGCCGTTTAGTAGACCACGGGTCACTTTCCAAAGTTGATATTGACAACAACAATTGGTTTTTGCGTAGCTGTCCCGACCGCGGAAAATGGCGCCCAGCCACATTGTAACTGTGCCAACATCAAAATTTGGTTCTTTTGGTGCGGAAATTTCAGTATCTAGTTTTGGGTGCAAAAATAGTTTGCAGTATAATGGATTCCAAGGAAAGAGCTGCAATGCTTTTATTGATTTAACAAAGACATAATCGAAAAAAGAAAATCTTGGAGGATTTTGGTCCATTCTGCTCCTAGGTCTCTGCTGTATAGACCAAATTACAGGTAACACCTGATTTTCTGCAATAAACGTGTCCTTATCAAACGGATCCATCTTGTATTTACTACTTGACGATGATAACAAAACGGTCGCTTAGCACGTGGCCCGTGAAAAAAGGACGGCATTGGAAGCTCGCGAATAAAGAGTATACTACCCTTAATAATGGAGTGCAGTATACAATTTTGCTTATGTGTATGACTGATCTAATGAACAACATTACCAACGTCACTGTTTTGATTTTCTATAACATTCATTGGGATGTAACTAACCTAACCAGCTGTAGTGTTATTAATATTAAATAAATAATAAACTAATTTGTATTGTTTCAGCTACTTTCCGATTTTTTATATACCGCACCCAACGATAAAATGGTTAAATTATTAATTGAACAAAACGTACCAGTTTATATGTACGTTTTGAACACCACAATAGAATCATTTAATTTAGAAGAATGGAAGAAAGTACCACATAATATTGAACATTACCTTTTATGTGGTGCACCATTTTTAGATGTTGAAATGTTGCCGTCCAATGAAAAGTTTGTTAGAGATCAGTGGACAAGAAATGATAGAAACATGAGTCACTTTTTCATGAGAGCTTACAGCGATTTTGCTAGATATGGAAATCCTACACATACCCAAATATTAGGATTGCATTTTGAGGAGTCAAAACATGGACAACTTAAATATCTTAATTTGAATACTACTTATAATTCATCGATAATGTGGAATTTTAGACAGACTGAAACTGCTTTTTGGTCTCAGTATATTCCCACTTTAGTTGGACACCTTATACCTACATATCCACCAACTACAGAAGTAAGTGTTATCAAAAGAATGTCTCCTTCATCATTGCATGTCTCATTTTTAAATTTGCATATACCATTGATTTTACTTCTGTAAATACTTTATTAATATAAAATTGAATTTTTTCAGTTTTGGTGGGAGCCGAGAGCACCTTTGCAAATAGCGTTTTGGAGTATTTCTGGTATATGCTTACTTCTTATTGTACTGTTAGTGATTTGCTGTATGCTATGGAGGAACGCAAAGAGGTAAGAAAGGTAATGGAAACTTTTCCAACTACTAGTAGCATGGTAGTATAGAAGGTTTCCTGCTTTTATAACCTATGCTTTTATCAGTAGAATAGGGAGTTGTTGAATATATAATTGCCTAATATCTTTCTTTTCATGTAGTACCGGGTGTCCCAATAAGAATGGCTCTCGGCCATATCTCGGGAACCGTTTATCTTACAGCTTCGGGAAAAAAAAATTATAACAAAAGTGACCTCGAGAAAAACCTGGGAATTATTTACAGAGTTGAAGGTCCACCGCTAGAGGGCGAATTTGACAGTTGAAATTTTAAAATGTTTCAAAATTTACCTAATTAAGGAGCATATTAAATATTATAATCAGATTCCTCGACAAATTCTGCATATTTTTAATATGAAAAGTTTAAGTCTATCTCTTCAAATGAGGGGTGGGTGATAGTGGGAACCTTGTTACGAAAAAACGCATGTAATTCCGGTTCTGCTTGTCCGATTTTAATAAACTTGGTGTTGTTTGAAAGAGCTTTTGTTGAACCATCGAAAATTTGTAAATATGAAGCAATCTGATGTATTACATGGATGCTAAAGGGCGCTGTTTTATTTTTTTGTATATTGTGTTTTCTCGTAACCATTTTAAATGGAAACATACAAATTGAAGTAGGTCTTTGAAAAGTAGACTAAATTAGTATTAAAACACTGCAAACCGCAAGGCGATATCTCTTTCCTATTCTGAGATATCGTAAAAAATAGGTAAATGGAGGGTTTTGTTCTTCCAACGTCTAGAAGGCTGATGAAGTAAGTTGTGCTACATTTATTCAATTATATAAGAATGTTTTATTTGTTTTCAAGCGATGTGCTCGGCGATGTGTTAGTAAATCAAAATAAAATATCAATAAAAACCGATATTTGCCCAGCAACAACAAATACAATTTAAAATATGAATTACGATTTAGGTCGCGCTGTATCAAACACCCAAACTCGGTTTAATGATAACTGATTTTTTTCGTTTGTCCAGTGATAACTACTTATATGTTTCTCATTCTTATCATACCGAAAATATAATCAAATCAAAGTTAACTTGTGAAAACATTACTAATGTATTCGCCTCCATTTTATGTCCAGTTTCAATAAAACACCAAATTATTTAATGAAATTATCTTGTGCTATGTTGATATATTTCTAACTAACAACATGATAATAACCTAGGTGAGGCGAAGTAGAGGAATGTAGCAATAATAAAAATAATGAAAGGCCTGGCGAAAAAAATTCGTAATAACATTACGAGAGTTAATGCATGTAAAGTCATTTTTCGTTTACTTTTTCGTTTTTGCAACTGTCTCTCACATATGATACAAGTCATTGAAGCTGCTGTTTTCTCTACCCGTCAGCGATTTATTTCATCCATTTAATACGATAGACGACATTTCGAACATCTAGGGCGGTACTAATTACGTACCCAGTTATTTATTAAAGATTTCTATTGTTCGATTTATCACATTATTTTAAAATTCGTTGTTATTGTTAGTAGCGACAGCATTACATTTAGATAATCCAGTGGAAACCATAACATTAGTATGATAACAGTTTAAATTACTGCAGACCAATGTAAGATCTTTTCATTCAAGGTAAATTTAATAATTTCTGTTAATGCGAACCAGCCTTCTAGACGTTGGAAGAACAAAACCCGCCATTTACCTGTTTCTTACGATATCTCAGGATATCTGCGGTTTGCAGTGTTTGATTAGTAATTTAGTCTATTTTTTAAAGACCTACTTGAATTTGTATGCTTCCATTTAAAATTGTTATGAGAAAACACAATATTTAAAAAAGATAAAACAGCGCCCTCTAGCATTTATGTTATTGATCAGACTGCTTCATATTTACAAATTTTCGATTGTTCAATAAAAGCTCTTTCAAACAACATCAAGTTTATTAAAATCGGTCAAGCAGTACCGGAATTACAGGCGTTTTTTCGTAACAAGGTTCCCACTCTCCCCCACCCCTTATTTGAAGAGATAGACTTAAACTTGTCATATTAAAAATATGCAAAATTTGTCAAGGAATCTGATTATAATATTTAATATGCTCCTTAATAAGGTAAATTTTGAAAAATTTTGCATTTTAAAATTTCAACTGTCAAATATGCCCTCTAGCGGTGAACCTACAACTCTGTAAATAATTTCCAGGTTTTTCTCGAGGTAACTTTTGTTATAAATTTTTTTTCCCGAAGCTGTACTATAAACGGTTCCCGAGATATGGCCGAGAGCCATTCTTATTGGGACACCCGGTACATATCATACACCAACCAATGACAGTGTAAATTTTGTATTTTATTCATTTTGTGATGTTCTCAACCTCTTTCACTAATCTCTTATTTTTTATTAAAAAAAATTACTTCTCTCACGTGCAATTTTTTTATTCATTATTATTGCTTACCAGGTCATCCGACAGATATTACAACCCTTATCTTTATCCAACGGACACCGATACAGACAACGAAGGTATTGAGAACAAGCGCAGAACTGAAGTCAATGAATACATCGAAAAATATGGTTCTCGCATAGCACCTCCCAGCTCTAATAGTCCGTCATCGTTCCGCAGTGTGTCTATGAAAGAAATGCAGGGTTTTGTAAATAAAAATTCAAATGGTGAAGCGCATCAACATAAAAAAAGTACACCAGATGTACGACCAAAATTTAACAAAGTGCGAGAGGTACCATCAGGTATTCCACAAACAGATGTTTAATGTAGAGGATTTTTTTATTTATACATATCTCTACACAGAAATATCGCAATTCAAAGTATTTCAGTGAAAAAGTCTGATGTGAAAGTGAAAGGTGTCTGTGTATGTTAATTTACCTTTTATATTATGAGATTTGCGTACAAATTATTTTTTATTTAATATGCCCGCTGGAGTGTATGATATAGATAAATAACAAAGAAAATGAAGTTGATATATTGGCAATTAAATTGTAACATATCTACTTATTCAAAAAATACCTGAGACGTGGAGTATGTTCAACAATTCTTATATTATATTTCTTCATTTATTTGAAAAGGACAAATTCCACTATAAATATTTGATGATAATCAAAATAAAGTCATTTGGAAAAGTGGATATCGTCTATTAATGGGTTATACGCAGTTGAGAGGCTGAAAAAAGGCGTCTTTTATGAATTTTCTATAGACAGTTTTTATTTATCAATGACAAGTGATGATAATTCAAATGAAGCCTACTTTTGAGTGTAGAATAGCGCGTCAATCATGTGAAAATATTAATATGCGCCGCTCCCTCCCAACCAAAAAATACTTTTGGCTGTGATCTCTAATTGGATTATTTGAAATCAAAAGATTTGGTGGATTCTTCCAAAGGATAGATTAATGCAAGTATTGAACGAAGGGATAATAAAAATTTTCGATTTTGACTGATATTTTCTCTCCAAATTGTTGAAATATTCAATACCTGAGGGATATATCTGAAAAGATTGTGTAAAAATTTTAGACCGATCGGTTTACCATTTCTAAGAAATCGAGATCTCCGACTTTGAAAATACCGTTTTGAAAAAAACGCGTTGAATTTCAGAAGTAGTTTAAAAATCGTTGAATTTTTTTTCCTTCAAATTACATGGTATCATCTATTACAGGGCCATAAGAGGGGCCTTCTGCTGTAGTAGTAGTAGTAGTCCTGCTGGTGTTGTAGACCATTCTTCCTTTTCGTGTGCTCCTATCCGCTCTCGCGTCGGAGATCATCACTCGCTATGCGTCCTCTTTGTCGACATAAGAGTGAGATAATGAATATCCAAAAACATTTATCGGATTGGATTTAAATTTTCAAAGAATACACTTAACCCGGCATCATCCAGGTCGAAAAACTGCACATTATCACTCAGGTGGGATCTGATATACCCCATAATTAGAAACACGAAGAAAAAAGAAAAAAAAAAGGATATTCTCAGTTTTTTACCTGAAGTAGGTTTTTAGATGTATTTACTACAAAATTATAAGCAGAAACTTTTTATAATAAGTTGAATTTATGAGATATCCTAAAAAAATATAAATTTGGAAATTATCACATATAAAAATCACGACATCTATGAAAACTGTTGAAAAAATATATAGCATTCAATTCTGTAGGACTTTATGGAAAACTAACAAAGCAAATGTTCGAGTTATCAGCTGGAAAAGTAATATGTGGCATATCAACAAACAAAAAAAAGTTCAATTCGCAAATGGGATTTTCCAAGAATAAATGTACATCTTTATAACACAGGCGGGATTTCTCACACCCCAGAGTTCTTTACTGTACTGTCGCTTTCCTGGTAGTTGACTAACGACTGAATCAGCTCAATAAAATCACATAGTGAAGTGTTTTAGGAAACTATAGCAACCAATAAAACGTGCGTTCATTCAGATAAAAATAACAGTGATTTAAAATGTGTTGGGATATGTCACACCCCACCTGTGTGATGCCGGGTTAAATATATGTACATTCCGAAAATGCAAAAAATCTACTGTTTGGAAAATTCTAACTGCATATAACCCATTAAAACACAAAAGTAGTGTTAAACAACCAATAAGTGTTCAAGCTATTCAATTTATAGCGGAAACTATTTTTTGTAGTTTTCTGTAAAAGAAAATGTTGGATCGTTTATACTGAGTGAATTTTTATGATTATAGTGAGTGTAAATAATGCAGGCACCATGAAAAGGCCGCTAGGAACAAATTACTTAAGATATAGGTCCCTGCTAACCTTCGATGGAAATATAAAATCACATGACATATTTCCCTTAGCATTTATTTTAAACCAATGTTAAAACACTTTCCATTATAAATTAGATATATTCAAAATTCGAATGCAATACACGAGGTATTTTAATTTGTAGTTTTGCTGATTTTGTAGTGGCACGTAATTTTAATGAAATTTGTTTTCATATCAACAAAAGGTAACTAAATAAGTTACCTTGATTTATTTTCAGATGTAAAACACTGGCAATAGTAAGAGAACTTAATTCTACGAATTTTCGCAGTAGACTTCTTTGGTTAGTTGATCATGGCAGTCAAGATTTACTTGATAAATATAAATCTTGTCTGAGGAAAACATTTTCATATCTTTGTAGGTTATTCATGAGAGGAGCTCTCAGTAATATTTATATTATATATATAGGTCGTAGTTTCCCAAGAATATATTTGATTATCTTAGCTCTATTTGCCCGATCATCAGGGTCAATAGTAGATTGAAGTGGGTGTGATCAGGACAATTTAATTTAGATCTACCATTTTTCTAAAATTAATACTATTTATTTGCTGATTTAAGAGTAACAAAAAACAATTTTAATTAAGCATTAACTGTTATTTATACACCCTCGTATAGTTTAGAATTTTTCAGGTATTTCAATCACCAAATCATGCAAAAATATACACATTGCAACTACTTTAGAAAAACAGTGTATTTGCATTAAATCAACAATTCTTTGAAAGAAAATGTTCATGTTATTTTTTCTACTAGTCCACTTTTCCGCACTCATTTTAGTGCGGAAATGTAAATTTTTCAAATTTTTGGGGAGTATACTGACATTTGAATATTTAAAATATATATTTGTATGATTGTAGTTTACCAAATGACTGAAAAATTAATAAATTTATTATAATTCTGCTATAATTTTTAATAGAAAAAAAATATTTTTCAATCAATTTTTAATGGCCCTGGTATAAGCCGCATCAAATGAATGTCAAATAATAATAATAATTAATTTGTTGATATGTATTTAATAAGAAATGTTTCTTTATTGCTGGCCGAACTCGCTAAAGCGTCGTTCGGCCATCTGCAATAGCGTGCGAAAAAGTATCACTTTCCGCACTAGTTAGGTAAACTACTACTATACAAGATGTTTTATTCAGTAAGAAAATTAGTAACAAGAAAATTTGGTCATCACTTATTTGCAAAGTATTTCCTTACTTAATCCCACCTTGTATAGTTTTTAAACCTTGCAGCTTCTTATGGTCCAGTTGTATTTAAAGATTATCTGTGATGTATTTCATATTATATCCACAAGGCAGAGTATTTTTTACCTTTTTATAAAAATTGTAATGTAAGATATGTATTGAGATTTGTAATAAAATATACAGTTTTTAAGTTACCGTTTCAATTTAGCCACCAACAAAGACATTCTAAAAAGTAGACGACTAGATAAATATCATCTATTGAAATTATTATTTTTTGTACAGCTAAAGCTTTGAAATCATAAATCCTCGCGGAGATGAAACCAACAGTAATATATAATATAATATAGTAATAAGCATTCTTTGCATAACACGTGACTCTTAGTAGCTTTTTGATTTAGTACTTTTTTTCGACGCTATTTTATTGCTTGGTGCAGGGGCACCTATACCCTCAACTGGTGGAAGTCTCCGGACAAAAAAGAAGGAAATTCCCCTCCTTCATGAACTGGGTAAACCCGGAGGAAGGGCTGTTCCACTAAGGCGTGGACTTAGTGGAGCGGGGGTAAGATGGTATCTTCGCTTTCTTGAACAGGGACTTGCACCGGAGGAAGCAAGAAAGAAGGCCACGGAGCGCAGGAAACAAGGAGAGGAGAAAAACGAAAGCAAGAAATGGCGACAGCCCAAGCCCCGCAAGTACAGGTGAAGAAGAAAAAGGAGAACAAAATAGCCATCCCTTCTTCAACTGGCAGCTATGCAGCTGCAGCAAAATTGATAAGAATGGCAGTTCTCCCTAGAGCGTACCCTGAGACTACCCCCAGTGCGGACGACCAAACCTTGCTGGAGAACGCAATAATAGAAGAAATGTATGCTGGATGGGATCACAAACTCCAGTTTAGTGGAATACATTTCAGACCAGGAGTCGTTCTAATCGACTGTGAAACACCACAGATTACAGAATGGCTCCGGCTGAGAGTACCCAAGCTGGAGAGCTGGAAGGGAGTAGAACTGACGGTGTACCAGGGAGACGACATCCCAAAAATGCATACCGCCACGATCTTCCTCCCAATAAGCAAAGGCGTAGAGGAAGAAAAGTCTTCGCTTGATTAAAGCGCAGAACGAGAGTTTGGAAACAAACCAGTGGAAAGTGCTCAACCTAAAAGAATAGGGCAAAGGCCTAGTCTTGAGGGCAGGAATAGACAATCTATCCTGTCAAAGAATCAAGAACAACGGGTTAACCATCCATTACCGGTTTGGAAAATACCCATACATGGCCTTAGAAAAGAAGATGGAAGAAGAACGGAAAAGGTTTCTATTTCCTCCAAGGCCAGTGACGACTCGGGTAGTGTAGAAAACCTACACATCACCATACTCCTTGGGGTGGAGTCGACACTGACCGAGGAGGAAATGGATATTGCGTCGGAGGAAGGGGACATCGCCCTGACGAAAGAGGGAAATACCCAATAAGACAACCAACAGGATGGCGGGAATTAACTCAGCTCAAGTTAATGCTCATCATGCCAAAGGAGCATCGGCGGTGATCACAAGATTGTTCACCAAGGACCAATGGGAAATGTGTTTAATCCAAGAACCTTGGGTTAATAATAACCAGGTAAGCGGATTAGTATGTAAAGATGCTAAAATAGTATATCACACTGGTAGTGATATACCAAGAACATGTATTATGATAAGGAACGATATTAACTATTTTTGTCTTTCAGAATACTTGGCTCGAAACCTCGTTCCAGTTCGAGTACACCTCGAACACAAGAAGGAGGGCAAAGAAATAGTGATATCATCATGCTACTTTGAGGGAGATGGGCTTGCACCACCCCCAGAGGTACAAAGGCTGGTGAAGTACTGTGAAGAGAAGAGACTACCTCTACTTTTAGCATGTGATGCCAATGCACACAACACCGTTTGGGGCAGTAGCAACACCAACCAAAGAGGTGAGCAACTTTTAGAATATATCCTTAATAAAAACCTTAATATCCATAATATAGGGAATACCCCCATATTTGTAACAAGAATGAGGCAAGAAGTTTTAGATGTCACACTGGCAACACAGGATCTAAAACATACAGTTAAAGATTGGAGAGTATCGGGTGAACCATCTCTCTCCGATCATAGTATCATAACATTCAAGTTAGGCATACCTGAGGTAAGCCGCAGGAGAATACCAAGAAAAACAGATTGGGACAACTATAGCACCTGTCTGAAAAGAAATCTAGCACATATTAAGAGGAAAGGAATGGCTAAGCACCATCTCGACCTGGAAAACGAGCTTGAGGATCTGAACAGGGCAATAATCGATGCGTTTGAATCGAGCTGCCCTCTTTAAAAATAACGAAGCAGCAAAGATGCACCCTGGTGGAACAAACATCTGTCAGAACTAAGATCTCAAACCCGGGAACTTTATAATAAAGCAAAACTCACCGGAGACTGGCAGAGATACACCGAGGTGAGAAACACCTACTACAAGGAAATTAGAAAAGCTAAAAGAAATAGCTTCAGAAAATTCTGTAAATATATAGACACAACACCTGCTGCGGCAAGACAAGTCATGGCGAAAAGTAGGGTCACACATATATGGCTTTGAGGAAGCCAGACGGTAAATATACCAAAAATGAAGGGGAAAGAGTTCGACTCATACTAGAAACTCATTTTCCTGGGAGTACCCCATATAGGGGAGATAATTCTCTCGAAGTTCATAATTGGCCTTCGAGAGAAAGTATTACAATGGCCAAACACATTTGTAGTAACGATAGGTTGAAATGGGCCATGAACACCTTTTCACATTTCAAGGCACCGGAAGCAGCATTGCTTCTTCATCTTGTTAGAATTAGTCGAAGCAGCTTAGAACTGGGTTATATACCTGAAGTATGGAGAAGGGCAATAGTAACCTTCATTCCAAAAACTGGAAAAAGGGACACAACAAACCCCAAATCCTTCAGACCAATTAGTCTAACATCGTTTGTGCTCAAAACGATGGAAAAAGCTATTGACAACCATATTAGAACGGAAATCGTAGAGAGACTACCTCTCCACCCATGTCAGCATGCTTACCGGGCAGGCAGATCTACGGAGGATATCCGAGGTGCTCTAGACAACCAAGAAACTGTAGTATGTGCATTTTTAGACATAGAAGGAGCTTTTGACAATACTCCACATGAGGCTGTCAGAAGAGCATTAAACAGAAGAGGTGTAGACAGCACAACATCCAAATGGATGTCGGAACTGCTCACCACAAGAGTAGCAGAGACGAGGACGAGCAAAGACATTGTCTCCATCTGCACTACCAGAGGATGCCCACCGGGAGAAGTAGCATCCCCATTAATGTGGAGTCTGATGGTTGACGAACTCCTGTGTGGTTTGACGGATCTCGGATTTATCTGCCAAGTATAAGCCGACGATATTGTCATAACAGCCAGGGGGAAATTCGAAAACACCCTTTGTGATATTGTACAAAAGGGTCTGAACTATACAAATAGCTGGTGTAGGCAAGTGGGACTTGCATCAACCCCACTAAAACCATCTTGATAGCCTTTACTAAGAAAAGAAAACTCAACCTCAAAACCATAAAACTTGGTGGGAACGAGATTGAATGGAGACAAGAAGTCAAGTATCTAGGTTTGACTCTAGACAGTAAACTTCTGTGGAACAAACACGAGAAGGAGATTACATGCAAGGCAAAAATGGCTCTAATGGTGTGCAGGAATCTGGCAGGAAGAAACTGGGGTTGTAACCCAAAAATCCTAAGCTGAATGTACACAGGCGGCTCAAAAACAATAGAAGGAACTGGGATAGGAGTGTTCGGGCCAGGAACCAAACACTCTGAAAGCTTGGGAAAAACCCCAAATATCTTTCAAGCAGAAATCCACGCCATAAGAAAGTGCGCCCAATTCAATATTGATAAAGGATACAGAAGACAAAGGATTATCATAATGTCGGATAGTCAAGCAGCCATTAAAGCACTGAGCTCTTGTGTAATCAGTTCCAAAATGGTGTGGGAATGCCTAGACAAACTCAATGAACTAGGCGAGAACAATATAGTCACCTTACTATGGATTCCAGGACACACTGGAATAGAAGGAAATGAAATAGCAGATGAACTAGCAAAGAGGAGGACTGAAATACCTTTCTGGGGGCCTGAACCATTTTGCGGAATCAGCCCCTATATAATATTGGAAGAAATAGGTAAAACCGAGAAAAAGAGAAGATCTGACCATTGGAAAGATCTACTAGGGCTTATACAATCAAATATTCTTCTGGGTCACTACAACCTGTTGAAATCAAATGAATGCATAAGTCAAAGTAAAACTGCGCTAAGAGTTTTAACCGGGAACCTAACGGGACATTGTCGACTGAATGGGCACCTGAAAAAGCTCAAAATAGTGGAGGAAAAAGAAAGTAGATTTTGTGGCATGGAAGAAGAAACCTCCATCCACATACTTTCCAACTGCACAGCACTTCAGAATCCTAGAGCACAGCAACTGGGAGATTATTGGATAGAAGAGGAACATTTACCCAAGTTGAAGCCTGCAGATATCCTAAAATTTCTCCGGGAAATAGGAATAAAGGAGCTACTATAAGATAAAATCGCTCCACCTTCGGTGTCGCGATTTTATCATGTCAGTTTTTCTCGTAAAATTAGTGATAGGCAAAACTGTTTCGTTGCAAAGAGAAATTTATCCGATAAAAAGCTCTTGTGTTTTTACTTTTGAATAAAAACGTATTAAGTATATTAACGTTTATTTCGACATACTTATCTGTTTTTTACCACCTTTGTGTTATCCCGAACGATACCATTAATAGGAGAAATTCTTTAAAATAAGTACACCTGCACAAAAATGATATAAGATAAACGGGTTTTTTCCTTGCGAAAAAGATACCAAGCCATTTTTTCAATTGGGAATTTTCAGAAATGCCAATTGTCTTTTTCAATAGATACTACAGACAAGTTCTTAAATTTACCGATACATCTATCGGTAAATACGGTGTCTACCAAAGCCGTTCTTAAATGTATCGATAGATTGTCGATAGAATCATCCTATCTTTCTTAAATTCACCGATAGTTCTATCGAACATCCATGTTCTACCGGTCTTGAGACTCGATAAATCTGGTAGATTTGGAAGGGGAATGCACAATCATCAATCACATGCAATGACACTTATCAATCTTTATTTATTGTTATATTTTGTTATATGCTAGTTGTTTTGTTTTAGTAAAAGTTTTATACATTATTTTTTTTGTTAATAAAAATGGATAATGAAACCTTCACAGTACTAAAAAAGGAATAAAAAATATTAATAAAATCAGATGCTGTGGTAATAAAAAAAATAAAAGTTCATTTGGGTCTATGCGTCAATACTAATAAAGATGGCTGGGCTGGTTAAGCTGGTTTGAAAATGATTGTCAAATTTATCTTTCTTTTTTATATTATTTTCAATCTACCATATAATCAAACAAATACGTTCTTATAATCGTCTACCGATAGATCAACTACATTCTACCTGACATTTATCTAATATATCACAGACATCTATCGATAGAGTCTATCGGTGGATTTTAAGAACTTAGCCGGAGAGCCAGAGCCAAAAAAACTGTTTCAATTTCTAAAGGCTGGTTTTTTGTAAAATCGTTGTAGCCGATGGGTACACAAACATGCTCCGGTCAGTCAAGCGTGCCGTAGAACAGGTGGCTCAGGTGCGATATTGAAGGTGTATCATTTGACGGGTGAACAAAATGAATTTCTAAAAGCTGAAAATTCTTATACAACTTTTCTATTGTATGAAATAAAAGTTGTGTTGGTCAGTCAGTCATACATTAGAACAGAGCTGGTCAGTCAGTCCGGATAGACGTATGATAAATAATTATTGAGTGCAATTCGTTTCTAAAACTTCAAATTTTGTCTGAGGGTTCAGAATTATGTATTGAACATCAAAACATCCGTCAGTCATGTGTTCAGTAGAACAACGTCCGTCAGTCAGGTGAAAAAGGTAAAGGTATACCGCGCGCGCCGTTTGAGTTTCAGGCTGCGTATCACGATATTTCTACATTTGTATTGTTATTTTAACAATCAGAAAACGTCATTTGGTGTTTTAATTTGTAGTTCTATGGATAATTACCATTTGTATCGCATCGACAAACGATTTATTTAATCATGTGATACGTTTCGTGCGGTATTATTATGCAAAAAAAAATTGTGGGTTCAGAAAAACTTATCTTATCTACTCCAGTAAATGTCACTTGGAAGTGTGATTTTGGCTATTGTAATAACTTGAAATTTAATTACGTTCTTAAATACTCTTAATTGATTAATCCACAGGACAAATTTGTATGAGTTGTAATTTCACAAAATACTCGTGCTTAGGAAGAAGCATTAATTATTGAAGGTATGAAAAATAAGGAATTGAATCTCTTACGTTGGAAATATAATTTATATCTCTCACGTTGGAAATAGAATGTATGCGAATGAACGGATATATTGAAAACGAACTAGAAAAGACAGGTACCTATACTCGTCGGTAAGAATCCGAATTTTCGTACACAATAGCTAGAGTTCGAGAGAGAGAGAGGGCTCTTTTTCCCCCATCTTGAACGTCCTCCACTTCAAATTTCAACGGTTATTCTACCAAACGCTTATGCGACACTTCGGTTGATTTACAAAATGAACAGAATTTGTGTATTCGCTCTTAAAAAGCAACTTCTGTTGAATTCATTCACGGAAGAAACTTTGAAAAAGTGTCAAGCGATCTTACTAATTCGTGTAAAGTATAGCGTCGCATCAGCGTTTGGTAGAATAACTGTTAAAATTTGAAGTGGAGGACGTTTAAAGGTGGGGGAAAAAGAGCCCTCTCTCTCGAACTAGCTAGCTATTGTGTTGTACGAAAATTCGGATTCTTACCGACGAGTATACCTGTCTTTTCTCTTTTCTAGTTCGTTTTCAATATACCCGTTTATTCGCATACATTATATTTCCAACGTAAGAGAAATACATTATATTTCCAACGTAAGAGATTCAATTCCTTATTTTTTATACCTTCAATAATTAATGCTTCTTCCTAAGCACGAATATTTTGCGAAATTACAACTCATACAAATTTGTCCTGTGGATTAATCAATTAAGAGTATTTAAGAACGTAATTAAATTTCAAGATATTACAATAGCCAAAATCACACTTCCAAGTGACATTTACTGGTGTAGATAAGATAAGTTTTTCTGAACCCACAATTTTTTTTGCATAATAATACCGCACGAAACGTATCAAATGATTAAATAAATCGTTTGTCGATGCGATACAAATGGTAATTATCCATAGAACTACAAATTAAAACACCAAATGACGTTTTCTGATTGTTAAAATAACAATATAAATGTAGAAATATCGTGATACGCAGCCTGAAACTCAAACGGCGCGCGCGGTATACCTTTACCTTTTTCACCTGACTGACGGACGTTGTCAACTGAACACATGACTGACGGATGTTTTGATGTTCAATACATAATTCTGAACCCTCAGACAAAATTTGAAGTTTTAGAAACGAATTGCGCACTTAATAATTATTTATCATACGTCTATCCGGACTGACTGACCAGCTCTGTTCTAATGTATGACTGACTGACCAACACAACTTTTATTTCATACAATAGAGAAGTTGTATAACAATTTTCAGCTTTTAGAAATTCATTTTGTTCGCCCGTCAAATGATACACCTTCAATATCGCACCTGAGCCACCTGTTCTACGGCACGCTTGACTGACCGGAGCATGTTTGTGTACCCATCGGCTACAACGATTTAACAAAAAACCAGCCTTTAGAAATTGAAACAGTTTTTTTGGCTCTGGCTCTTGGACTAACTGATAGTCGAGGTCACTCATCTCAACTGTACCATGCTGTCATCTATCAGAAATGTATCTCTAATAGGTATGCAACTAAACATACATTGATGTCATAAGAGCAGAGAAATAAATTATTTCATGTCTGTGATTTCTCTTAACCACAGAAATTAATATTATTTCATTAGTTATAGTTCGATGTACTGACTAGTTTTGAAAAGAAGAATAGACACTGCTTATCTCTGTCTACGGATCTACCATCAAATGACAAAATACAATAATTCTTATTATATAGTTATCTATGAAGGTTATCTGTAGTTATGCTTATCTATGGATTCTACGGCCATGGCTGGTACTGCTGGTAGTTTGACTTTTATATTATCAATAAATCAAATGTAAATAATGTCAAACAGTTTAAGTCGCATTAAAATAAGTATTACAAACGTTTGTTAAACTGTAATACAAAAATGTTGAATCTTATTTATATTCAATGGCTGGACTGTTATGGATTTCGCCTTAAAACTATCAATTCGTTGTAGACAGACTTCAGTAACAGTAAGTAAAACTTGTGTATATTATTGATTTTTCTCTAAGTGATTATATTTTAGGTTGACATACTATTCAACATAAATGGTATGTATACCAAACATCAAGTGGTCATGTCTACATATTAAAAGTACCAGTACAGCACTAATTTATGATGGATTCTTTTCTCACTATAAATATAGTCTTAGATAGTAAACCAATTGCAGTCCCTTATACAGTTAATCAAACCACTGCAGAAGATGTTTGTATTTACATTTGTAAATCCTTAAATATTGGAAATCTTACTAGGCATGTATATGGTCTTAGGATAACAGGAAAGAACATTTTTTTGATGCCAGCTACAACTTTCAGTGAGAAATATGCTACTCTAGATTTTAGAATTAGATTTAAAGTAGCAAATATTCTTAAATTAAGGAAAATAGATATAAATACATACAACTATTATTTCCATCAAGCAAGAAATGATGTTCTAGAAAATAAAATACCAGATATTGTCTATGAGAAATGCAGAAGAGAATTGGTAGGATTGGGTATTACAGACATGTATAGGGTAATGTTAGAAAAGGACATTCCAAGAGAAACAGTAGAAAATGAGTACAAGAAATATATTCCAAAGGAAGTCATAAAACGCCATGCATTCTTTATTAAAAAACCCATTCATGATACTCTTGGTAAATTGCAGAGGTCTGTACATGATGCGTCCTATGTGAAAACAGAATATTTGAAGCAGTTAGATATACTGGCCCCAGAATATTTGTCTGAATCATATAAAGCAGTGGTTGATCAAAGTGGTTCTACATGTAATGTTATTGTAAAAGTATCACCTCATCATCCCACGGATCCTGGTGTGAAGTATTGTCTAGATTCCAAAAAAGATGAGTGGCATTTAATTTGTACAATTGAAGATATAATTTTTGTTTCTATTAGAGATGATGGTACAACTGAAATAAGTCGTAAGAATGGAATACCTTTTTATTTAAAATTTCACTCATTACCCATACTTTATTCATTTATTAGCATTTTAGATGGGTATTACAGACTTATGTGTAAGTGGACTTTTAATATTTGTAAAGATGTTTATACCCCTTCTTTACAAAAACTATATGCTATGAAATGTCATGGACCTGTAGGGGGAGAATTTTCTTATGCTAAATTAGAAGAAAAAAGGAGTAACAGGCTTGGGTGTTTTATTTTAAGAGAGAGTGATTCAAAATATGATGATTTTTACTTGGATGTGTGTGTAAAAGATGGCTTGAAACCAAAAACATATAAATTGGAAAAGATTACAGGTAATGAATTTATTTTTGATAATGATTTAAGAAAATATAAAAATGTATATCAGTTAATGAAGGCTTATCAAGATCCCCATGGTGCTATTTATTTACAAGAATGTTTACCTCCCTCTGAATATGATGTCTCACCATTACTTCTTTGTCGAAGTGAAAATTTAGTAGGTGATTCATTGACTGACTCTTCTGCTTTGAATTCACTAGCTATGCCTACAACACCAGTTTGTATTAATTGTAAAAATTTACAAGTTTTTAAAGGTCAAGAAAAAGAGAGTTCAAGGGGTTTAACATTAGTTTACAGAAGTATGTGGAAAATAACCAAAGGTAAAAAAATTGAAGTTGCCATGAAAGTACTCAAACAAGAGTATACAGAAAAGTATCTAAAAGAATTTTTATCACTTGCTGGTCAATGGGCGTTTTTACAATCATCTGCCATAGTTAGACTGTATGGCATTGCATTCACTAGTAATGTATCGCTTGTTTTAGAATATTTTCGGTTAGGTCCTCTTGGACATTACTTAAGGGAAAACAAACAGCATTTGAAGCCTGTGGACTTGATTGAAGCAGCAAGTAACATTGCTTCAGCTATGTGGTATTTAACTGAAAATGGCATCATTCATGGAAAAATTAGATGTAAAAAAATAATGGTTAGTACACATGAAGAAAACTCTTTTACTGTAAAACTGACAGATCCAGGTATTCACACTGAATATACTTCATCAGAGGTTCACTGGATACCAGTAGAATGCTACTCAAATTTGAATTATGCTAAGAGATCAATGGAAGCTGATGTATGGGCATTTGCTACAACCCTGTGGGAAATATTTATGTATGGACAGGAAATAAAATCAACTGACCACAATCTAGCTATGAGGTGGTATGCAAGTGGGAAAAGATTACCACAACCAGCAAGCTGTTCTCACGAAATGTACAGTCTAATGAAGGAATGTTGGGATAATGATCCACACAAAAGGAAGAAACCACAAGCTCTTATGAGAGATATTAACCAAATCTTGTATCAACTGTATAATTCTAGAAAAGTTCATTCTTATGCAAAAGTTTTCAAATCTGGTTTACAAAGTGTAGAAGGTACTTCAACAAATAGTCTTTCATCCCATAGTACTGAATACACAATAGTTACTGATGATTTAATAAGTGCTAGTGATGCATGCAGTGATGTGTCTGATAATTGTAGCATGTCTGGCAGTATATCTCAGGTTCGACTAAATAGCGATGATTTCAAGAATTACAGTGATGAATCATTGTCATATGATTGGTCAACATTATTAACAGACTTAAACATCTCAACTACAACTACATCTCTTGATAGTCTCAATTTAATGCAGAGTGTATTTGAGTTGGATGGCAACTATAATGTAGTTTTACAAGGTAGAATTGGACAAGGATTTTATGGAGAAGTATTTAAGGGAACTTTGGAATTTGCTAATGGACAAAATGGCGAACCGCGAAAAGTAGCTGTGAAAAAACTCAAGTCATCTGCCGTTTCTTCATGTTTGCAGGATTTTGAAAGAGAAATCAATATAATGAAGTCATTAAATCATCCAAATATAGTACAAATTTTTGGGGTATTAAGAGAACCAGAAATTTCTCTAGTTATGGAATTTGTGCATCATGGCTCTCTCCAGTGTTATTTAAAAATCTATAAAGAATCTTTGACGGAAATCCAACTGTTAAAATATGCTCTGGATATTGCCAAAGGAATGGAATATCTAGGAATGAAAAACATTGTTCATAGAGATTTGGCTACCAGAAATATTCTAGTAGTTGATGAAAATCATGTTAAAATTTCTGACTTTGGCCTAGCACAAGTTATGGGAAATAATGATTATTATATTCTCAGAACTCCCAATAGAGAATTACCAATTAAATGGTACGCCCCTGAAAGTTTAAGAGATGGAAAATTTTCAGTACGATCAGATGTATGGTCATATGGTGTTACTATTTGCGAGATGTTTAACTTCGGAGAAGAGCCTATGTTGCAAAACTTGGATGAAGATGTGGAAGCCCCACCGCAGCAGATTTTTCTTATGGCATTAGAAAAAGGATCGCGGTTTCCATGTCCCTCTAAATGCCCTTCAGCTGTATATATTAGGATAATTCATCCCTGCTGGAATGCGCATCCACATGAAAGACCGTTATTTTCTACATTACTATCAGACATACAAGACCTTCTGACAAAGTTTTAATTAATACTCATAACGTTAATGAAATATTTGTTTATAATTTATTATGAGTTTTTGAACAACATAAAGGTTTAAACGTATGTGTAGAAATATCAAAATCCATCATTCTATTTTAGCAACTTGTAAATTTATGTACATTTGTAATTGAAAACTGCAAGAGAAATTTTATTTAGATTATGGTTTACCTAATTGAAGTTTTACTTTGGCTCTATTCATAAAACAGCTGATGATCAGTATTCATATTTACGTTAGTTAATTTATTGCCTGTTTATTAGAGATTTAATAAAAAAATCATAAAGTCCTTAACGAAAATTTGTTTTCATTTTGTATCTTTATAGAATGCTTAAATTGTGATTTCATAACCATTAGGCAGTGTTATTGCTTTACCCCTTGAGATGGAACTTTCGATCATAACAACAGTAGATTTTTGACTAGATAAGAAGGACTGATAACAATACTAGTGCATCTGAAGCAAACTCACCCTTTCTTTTTCAAATGTAACAAATTAATCTTTTTTGTTGTTCCGATTGATACAGCGAAATTAACAATATATCGCTTTACGACGGTTTATAGTCACAAATTTAAAAGTAAATCCACAGTAATCAAATGGTTCTCAATAAGTGTTTGGCCACCGTTTTAACGGCGGACGGTGCTTAAAAAAACTTGCACCAAATTAGATATTTATCTGTCCTTTTATCTAGTCAAGGAACACAATACTGACAGCCCACTTTGTAGCCTACACCCATTTTGTATTTCACAGCGAATCCTAAATATAATGTAAATGAATAAACAAAGTGTCCTTATTAACGAATAATCAAAGTACGATATTCCAGTCTCAAGATATTGTTAAGTTTAAAAAAAATGCAAACGTGAACAAGTTCAGAATTTTGAGAGATTGCCTTCAAAATAAGGTGTGCTGTTAGTTATTCATGATCGAAGGCTGGAACACGAGCGTCTAAATACCGATTATTTTCGAATTTATTACTGTGGTAAGACCTGCGGTACTTTCCCATCAAGTAAATAAGACATTTTCGTTTTCTTGTTAATGAAAATTCTGTAATGCAGCTGTGTTTTAAATGAGAGTATTACTTATTTTTCATTGATTGACATTACTTTGCTTATGTTATTTCGAAATTACCTTTGTTTTATATAGCAATGATCCAGAAACAATACCATGTACTCTTGCTTCTATTGAAAAATTTTCGATCCCAATTTTTTTAAAAACTTCCGGCATACGACTATTTTATGTAAATGACTGTAACAACAAGTTTTCTCCAAAACTAACTTTATATTCTAGAAATACTACAATTGAAACACTAGTTCAGTGGTTAAATAGAATTACTTGAGTAATATATAATTATATAGGGTGCTCTACAATTTACCATTACTTTAAAACGGGTACAGATAACTTCATTTGACAGCTCATATTAAAGGTATTTTTTTATTCTCAATTGAACCATGTAACCTTCGATCGATGTATATTTAGGCAATAAGTTTTGGACTGTTGAAAAAATTGTGGGACACCGGGTATATATATAAAGAGCTATTGTTACAATGGGTGTGTTTCATTTTATCAACATTGAGTGCAGCACACGACTGAAGGCTGCAGTCGATCTATCCAAAATTGCCTTGTCCAGTTTTTAATTTTGCACATTTGGTTTCTGATTGTAGTTAGGAAACATATCTGTTTTTTTGTGCTATTATTAGGTTTGATCCATTATAACTACAGTCGGAAAAGTTCAAGCATGCTTGAGTTTAGTTATTTTTCTGGTAACTTTAATCTGTATTAATAAGACCGATCAATTCTCAAGGTTTAAAAAAAATAAAGTTTGACCTGTGTGTTGGAACTGATTTTTCTACATAGTTGCCTTTCAAAGCTATGTGTCATCTCTGGGGGAGGGGGGGGGCGAGCCAAGTTTTTTGCATCTCAAATAAAAATGGTTGATGGAAACACGAAACTTTTTTCACATTGTTAACAAAACTATTGAGATGATGATCAACAAAAACACAAATTTTAATTGCGATAGATCGTTGGAAAACTAAATTTCAAGATTGTACTTTCAAAAATGACTTGATGTTTGTATTAGTCTAGTAATTAGGCCTGGGACTTTTAAAACAAGAATTTTGTTGGTAATATTTGTTAGTTGTATATAATAGGTAATCATAGGTATCCTTTTTTTGCCATAATGATCCAAACTTTTGATTAGTGCAATTGTTGAACCACTTGTTATTGCAATATGTTGAACCACTTGTTATTGCAATATGTTGATATTTAAAATTGTTATTTATGTGCGCCAAAAATTTTATTGAATTTTTATCTTGTCCGGATTTATTGAAAACATTCAATCGTATTATTTTGCGAACTATTCTGTTTAATATTAAGCGAAAGAGGCATGTAATTTCTAAGAATCGCCAACCTTGTATAATGTAAGTGAAACGAAGATTGTAAAATATAGCTTTAATTATGTATTGATTTATATTTAATGTTTAAAATAAACTATAAAAAATGAAAGCTTTTGATACTATTAATTTTGAGAATTACTAGTCTTATAACAAGACCAATTATCACTTATACAGTGCTATTGAAAAGTCCCCTCGTATCTTTTGAACGGCTACACTTACATTAATAAAATTTGGAGGGGGAAAATAAAGTGTTGTAAACTTTTCTACAAATGGTAACAGGTGACGTAATAGTAATAGTAATAATAGTAATAGACGTCACAGTGCCACTCTGGCCAATAATTTTAAATAGGACCTTATGGCAAGTGACATATCGTTTGAAATGCATTGACATTGGCTACATAGCCATACTAATTTTTGTTTGGGTCTAAACTAATTTTGACGGATAAATTAAATAAATACCAAATTATTGAAATTATTTTTTTTAAATTCAATTAATCAAATATCAACAATGGACTCTTATAGCAAGTGTTCGAAATGTGCTCCGTCTACTTCCTGACGGTAAAGTCTTGTCGTACTCGTTCGAATGTGTCAGCTGGAATTGCATTGCATTCTTCAATAATTCTTTCTTTCAAAACGCCAATGCTATCTGGTGCCGTAGTATAAACCTTGGATTTCAAGTACCCCCATAGAAAAAATCTAATGGTGTCAGATCTGGTGACCGAGGTGGCCATTCTATAGGACCTCGCCGGCCGATCCATCTAACTCGATATTCTTCATCCAGGTAACGTCTTGCTTCACCATAATAATATGCAGGAGCACCATCTTGTTGAAATGTTATTTCCAGATAGCCGAATTCATCTGGATTATCTTCCAGAATTTCAAGAATTAACGGCTCAATTGCATTTTGTAACATCTCCAGATACACTTCACCGCTTAAATTTTAATTTAGGAAAACAGGACCAACTATGTGGTTTCCCAAAATACCTGCCCAAACATTGACTTTTTCTGGAAATTGGGTATGTTGTTCACGAAAGGTGTGAGGATTTGTGTCACTCCAATACCTTACATTTTGTCTCTTCACATTTCCATTGAGGTAAAAAGTACTTTTGTCATTAAAACAAATTGTTTTTGTGTAATGTGGGCTTTGACTAATTTTATTTGTCATACATTCACAGAATTCGAGTCTTCTGTCGGAGTCGTCATCCGGAAGGTGTTGCACCATTTTTAACTTGTATGGATGAAATTTATTTTTAGCCAACACTCTCTGTACTGTACTTTCACTTACTTCACAGATAGACGCAACTTTAGTTGAAGAGGAAGTAGGGTTTACTACCATTTCAGCAACTATATCAATTTTTTTAATCATCACTAAATGTTGGTCGGCCAGATCGTTTGGCATCTTGAACACTACCTGTTGCTTCAAACTTGTGAAGAAGCTCCCTCAAATAAGTTCTCGAGATAGGGCGATCTGGGTATCTCTCATTAAATAAACGTTCCGCTTCATGGAGATTCTTTCAAGATTCACCAATTATTAAGATAGCTGCTACTTTGGCTTGAGTACGTACCATTTTGCCTATGTAAACTCTTAAACGTCTCGTTAAACAATAATAAAATTAAATATTTAAGCTATTTAGAAAAACTTTGCAAAGCAACAAATACTATTAAATTAAAAACGTCAATTTTTTTGACAACTAACCAGAGGCGGACTGAAAAATCATCTTCAATATTTAAATGTTAAATAATAATTTTGGTATTTATTTAATTTATCCGTCAAAATTAGTTTAAACCCAAACAACATTAATATGGATATGTAGCCAATGTCAATGCCTTTCAAACGAGATATCACTTGCCATAAGCTATTTAAAATTATTGGTCAGAGTGGCACTGTGACGTCATCTATTACTATTACGTCACCTGTCACTATTCGTAGAGAAGTTTACAACACTTTATTTTCACCATCCAAATTTTATTAATGTAAGTGTAGCCGTTTAAAAGATACGAGGGGGAAAGGGACTTTTGAATAGCCCTGTGTAGGAGAGAAATCCACTCCAAAATTCAAAGACTAGCCTGTATATGCATTACAGGAGCAATGAGAACATGCCCAACGGCAGTGATGGAAGTGATTCCCAACCTTACACCACTACATATGGTGGGGGAAAGTGTTGCAGTAATCCTTACTGTGGATTCCAGGACACACTGGATTAGAAGGAAATGAAAAAGCTGATGGACCTGCAAAGAGGGGGACTAAAACACCCTTTTGGGCGCCGGAATCCTTTTGCGGTATCAGCTCCAATGTAGTATTGGAAAACATAGGCAATGCCGAAAAAAAGAGAAGATCTGACAAGATCAAGACAAGGCAAGATCTAGTAGGGGTTTGACAATCAAATATTCTTCTGGGTGATTGCAACTCGGTTATATCAAATGAATGCGTGAATAAAAACAATTGCACTAAGAGTTTTAACAGGGATCCTAACGGGACATTGTCGCCTAAATTGGCACCTGAAAAAGCTGAACATCGTGGAGTAAAAATGTAGATTCTGTGGCATGGAAGAAGATACCTCCATTCACATACTTGCAAATTGCACAGCAATTCAGATTCCTAGGGCACCACACCTAGCAGACTACTAAATATAAGAGGGCCATTTAACTAAGTTAAACCCTGCAGATATCCTAAAATTTCTCCGGGAAATAGAACTATAGAAGCTACTTGTCTCTGAGACTCTCCTCAGGAACTAAGTAGTTGTAAGGGGGCACAATAGATCTCTCTTTACGGTAAGTATCCATACTGACACTGACATCTAGATGATGATATATTTCTATATATTCATAAAATTTTAAATATATATAATATATCTTGTATACCTATATTTAATACAGAGTTTGAACAATACTTAATAATAAGTTACTTTTTAAATTTATAATATTTCCACCGAAAATAATAGTTGTGTATTTTGGAAACCATCGTCCTGATTTTCTTCTGCAATTTGTACTTCCTTTTTGAGTTCTTTCAGGACCGTTGCTAGTAATTCTGGATTAACACCAGTTTCACAAAGTCTAACACATATTGCCAATGTTTCTGGTTCTAAGCCTGTGCACAATAATCTGGATAATTCTAAAAGGCATTGAAAAGTTTCTTTAGCTTCTTTAATTGGTGAAACATTTTTGTGATTCATATTTTTAATTGTTTATGTTATATGTTACGACCATTTCAAATACAGTATCGGAATATTGATTATGGATCATCACCTAAAAAGGTCAAAGAATCAGCGGGCATAAAAAAAGTTGCAGCTTTGATTAGTAAGATTATTGAATAAATATACCTAGACTAAAGATAATTCGAAATGAAGACCCACTAACGTGAACAAATAATGTACAGTGCGTGATCAAGCAGCATGAGTAAAACCATGTTCTCCATCAGTAAAATATTCGGAGGATGTGCCATGGCAGTATTAAGCTGGGCTCAGACGACTCGTGTAGTTGGCGAATACACAATTATTTGCGTACTTGACAAGTATACGAGCTTTGCGAATTGCGATGGCAAGCAGAGGGCGCTCACACGACGTGTACAGTTTGCAAGTACTCGAGCGCGAACATTTGACTGAATGATACCAATATGTGAGAAAGGTGATTCACGTTCAGGAAGGATTTTGCGTTGCTCTGAGATTTCTTGCGACAGTATCCACCTGCGTTTTTAAAGTAAGCGATGCATTACATCAGGTTCTGCAGCAAAATCAAACAAAAGTAAGTGTATAATTTTTTCATATAATTTTATTTGTAATCAATCTTAACTGAAACTAATATGGTAATGATTGTGGGGTTGGCAGCACAAAATGAATAGTCGCACTAGTAAAGGCAAATTATTGGTGCATTTCGTTTGAGCGCCCCTACAAGTAGGTATAGACAAGTATGTACTTGGCAAGTTAAAGAAAAAGTAGAACGTGTCGCGGGACACACGGTAGGAACTTTAGTTTCTTTTAAGCAAAAATTATGCAACACATCTGACGTTATAGATAAACAATTTGCATATTCCTCGGTGGTCGAGTAGTAAGCAAACCATACTCTCACGCGGTAGACCCGGGCTCGATTCCCCGTGAAGAAGTTTTTTTTATTGTTAATTTTATTTTTAAATAATTATTCTGCTTGATATTAATAACGACAACAGGTAGACGTTTGAAATATTTAGCAGAATATTCATTAAGTATTATAGATAATGGTACGGTACCCTTCATAAGGGAGTCCGACTGGCAACATCAACTTATAACAGCATCGTATATTTAAAAAGGGAAACCGTAGCATTATATAAATTGGACATTCAAGAACTGTACGCTTACCACAAAAAAATTGAATTGTTAAATTTTTAATTTGAAGTTATATTACAGTTTATAGAAATTTTTATTTTCTAGATTTTTTCTGAAGTGGGTCGTAGAAAAAATATGCTGTTCGACTCGTGTGGTTTGCCCATATATCGCACTTGAACGATTGAGCACTCCGCCTACGGCGTCGTGCTCAAACTTCGTCTCCGCGCGATATGGCCATCATATCCACACTAGCTGCACAAACTACTATTTCGATCAAAATATGCCCCTCTGCATTTAAAAACAACCTGCCAATCAATTTATCCATCCATTAAAATATTCAAGTTTTCAAAATTTCAACACCCGTATTTCGAAAAGTAAATGTGCTAGTCCCCTTAACCCTCATATCATTTTGTCCAATTTTACAAGAGGCTACATGCAAACGTTGTAATTACCCTTAACGTTCGAGATGCTTATACATTTTTTGCGCGATGGTATTGAAATAAATTCCGAATAAAATAATTTAAATACGAAATACGAAATATCAAAAGAAACATTTATACTTCTCGATCAGTTTAAAAAATATTTTGCATTTTGGTGAAATTGTTTTTATGCATTTTATTACTTTTCGACGTCTGAACTGTAAGTAAATCACTTACCGACGTGTTAAACTTAAAAACCAGTAAACACAACCTACCGTCCTGACAACCGATGCTGTAAATAAACAAAAAATATCAATCGCGCAAAAAAATTATGGAAATAATAGTAACCAGCACTGCGAATACCAGCTTTGCATAGAATTTTGATGTAGCATCGGTGGTTCAGTGGTAGAATGCTCGCCTGCCACGCGGGCGGCCCGGGTTCGATTCCCGGCCGAAGCATATGAATCACTGCTTCGTAAACGAGAGAGAGACTCAGGAGAGAGGACACGCACGCAAGCAAGGCACATAACGAAGCAACGTAACATAACGTAATGTAACGGTCAGATCTTTTGCGTCGCGACCCCCGGTCGCTCAAACCTAACCTGACGTAAAGAACTAAAGTTCCAATAATCGTGATCCCTTTGACTCAGACCATTTTTACCGCCCGAAATGGAAAACTAACAAGTGACAAATAATTGTACAAGCAGGTACAAGTAACCCACTCACACGACAGGCCAAGTATACACAAACGATTATTCGCCCAGTACACGAGTCGTCTGTGCCCGGCTTACAGGCAATCAGAAAATAACTGGTCATAGCGAACATGGAGATAAGTTTCTGGTAATTCCTATGATTGATTGCATTGGTCGACTATTCTGCGATTGTTGTAGTCTTAAGCTGGACTTGACAAATATTTGTTATTGGCAAATACTTGCCATGTCGTATTAGTGGTTTATCTACTTGTACTGTACACTTATTTGTAACACGTCACGTTCCTATTTTCTGTCGTTAAAAATTACTTGCCAAGTGCAGACTTGTCTATACCTACCGAGGCATGAAATGAATTTGCTTTTATTGCGTCATATTATTGATTTTTATTCAGAGACAAACGAAAGCGTATTCGGTATCTTTTTGTTTTTAACGAATTTACAGTAAAATGGGGTGGACTAAAGTCATGTTTCAATATTTCTTGATTTAAAAAAATATATATAGGCTAGGCTGGGCTTTACATACTAGTTGATAGTTAATTTACACGATAAGGAATGCCAAGAAAGTTATGTCAAAGCAGTGGCGTAGCCAGACTTGGTTCTTCGGGGGGGATATATACAAATTTGAAGCAAGTTCAAGTATAGTATACTTTAAAAGATATATATATATATATATATTTAAACAAAATATTCTACATATTTATTATATATATGTCCTATGTACGACCTACGACCTCGACCTATAACACAAAATCTAACCGTCGCGGTTTTTTGGCAAGTTCATCAATGACTTCATCAATATCGATTAGCATTTCTCTGTCGAATCGACAAATAGAATCCCGACTCCGGTTAATAATATATTGATTAATATATTATTAATTTATTTTATGTTAAAAAGAGTGCCCCGTATTTGCCGTCCAGCATTTGGAAAACCTTTTTTTGTTGTTTCGATAGAATTTCAGATTCAATCTACGGGGGTCTCTGGGGGGGGATATATCCCCCATATCCCCCCCCCCCGTGGCTACGCCACTGTGTCAAAGTATTAGTGTATAGGTACCTGCTGCAGTCAGAATTCGCGAGATCTTATCCGTAGCCCCGAATCCTTATCGGGACCCATTGGCACTTAGACGTCTACCAGTAATTAAACTAAACTAAGTCCTAATCGTATAAATCGAGTGTAGACGTTTTTTTTCCTGCACTTCTACAATAGGGGGTGGATGAACTCTGGCCACATTTAAATCACTATTCACCTAACTCGTATTCAATTATATTAATGTAGTTTACCCTCAAGACTCTCGAAGAAGTACTGGGCACAGTGCCGGATTTAAGCACAGGCAGCATAGGCAGTTGCCTATGGGCCGCCACCACACCACAAAAAAAATTAAATTAAATCAATAAAGGCCCAGTAGAAATGGCGACAGATTGTACGGCTGAAAGATCCTGCTCAAAACTGAAGCACTTTAAAAAATAAACTCCGAAGTTCCATGACCGAGGACAGATTAAATGTTTAACTCTCCTTAGTTTAGAGAGTGATGTTTTGATGGAAACAGACTTCGACGATATTATCGATACGTTTATTGATGTGAAAATCAGACGAAAAATGAAATAATTTAGCTTGTAGGTAAACTAACATTATTTTAATTGATTTCATCTGATTTCATCTGATTTTTACGATTTTAAGTGCAAACATGAATCGTCAAGTCATAAGTGAGATCGACCGTGCAAGAATAGTGGCTTTAGTTGAAGAAGGTCATTCTCAAAGGTTCGTGGCAAACAGAGTTGGCGTTTGGCAAAGTGATGTGTCTCGTGTATGGAACCGGTATCTCCAGACCAATTCTCTTCGTGATAGACCTAGAAGCGGTAGAAGGCGTGTTACTAATCAGCGGCAGAACCGCTATACCCACTTAACTATCCGAAGAAACCCGACCATGGCAATACCAGCACTCCAAAGAGATATGAGACATGCGTTGGGAGTTCAAGTATCGATCTCGACATTACGAAGACGAATACTTGCGACAGGTTTGAAGTGTCGCCGACCAATAAGAGTGCTCAGACTAGAACCTGAGCACAGAGTTCGCCGACTACAGTGGGCTCAAGAACACGCGGCCTTGCCTGAAGAATTTTGGAATTCGGTGTTTTTTTCCGACGAGACAAGGATTTGTTTGGTACAAGATAGCTGAAGGGATCAATCGTTTGAACTGGCCTGCAATATCTCCTGACATGAATCCCATAGAACATGCTTGGGACATGCTTGCCAGGGCAGTGGCAGCACGCAAAGATCCACCCAGGAGTGTACAAGAGCTTGTTCATGCGGCTCAAGAAGAATGGCGAAATATTCCTCAACAGAATATCAATAATTTGGTGAACAGCATGGGCAGGCGACTTCAAGCTTGCATAAATTCTAGAGGTGGAAATACTCTTTATTAAAAGTTCTCATGCAGGTTCTCACTTAACCTTTTCTTTAAAAAGAATCAATTTGTATTTAATTTATTTAATTTCTAAGAATACTTTTTATGTTTAAAGCAAGTTTATTATTGGATAATAAAAATTTTTGACAAATATATACGTTTTTTTTTATTGAAACTAATTATTTGATTAATCTCTGATCCATTTATAATGAACACATTCTTTTTTTCGGAGATTTAGGGTGATGCAAAACTTTTGAATCTATGTGTAGTTGAAAGTGATGTTTATATTTGAATTCCGTTTTACCGTTGAGTGATACACCTTTCATTTTAAGGCACGCGACCCCAACTTTTTTTAAAATGGAACACCTTGTATATTGTATTATCTTATGAATCCCTTCAACTTTTAGATACACTTTTGTTATAATATAGGTACCCAATTTCTATGATTAGGCATATATTGCATTACGTATGGTAATACATATCTTATGCACAGAACAGCAAATAAAAATATTTTTCTACGACCACTATCGAAAGTCGTCTTTTGTGCCTTGAAAAGCAACTGCAAAGTTGATGTTTTCCGCACGTCTAATTTTATTTATAGATAAAAGAGCTAGTAGTTATTTCAATATAAACTGTAGAATAAAATATTTTAGTTGATTTTCTAATATGTTAAAGATTCCAACAGTATTTTCCATAATAATTTAATAAGAAATAGGGAAACCTAAAAACTATCTGACAGTAATGTAATAAGTGTTGCCTACGTAAGTACAAACAACTCGACAGATTGCCGTCTTTCTGTCTCGACTGCCAAAGTACCACTTTCTGCTCTTGATACACAAATATAGCTATTTTACTAATTCTAAAGTAAATGTCCAAACCATTTAACAGTATCCAAGGATCAGGGCCGAGCGGTACTATGAAGCAGGGAGGCAACTGCATGAGGCGGCATTAGGAGAGGGAAGCTAAAAATTATTCATGCCTCTATTTTTGATTTGTATCTGTAAATGCCAACAAAGTTATTACATCAAAAAAGAATTTATATTATTATAATAGGTAACATAATTATATAAAGAATAGCTAAATCATCAATGTTCCACGCAAATCTAACTGGATCAATATTCAACTCATCGTTGTTTTTACGGTCCGACAGTTTATGATTTAAAAAAAGACACTTTTATTATCGGCACCAATAGGGTAGGGTATCATCTTACATGATTTATGATTTTTCTCACATAAACACGCCACTTTTAATATTGCTGATAATACCCTTTTTTAAATAGACTAAGAATTAAGACTTTTCATTATTATTTATATTTTGAAAATAAAGATATGCGGATTTTTTTCATGTTTTTTTATTTTAAAATATTCAAAATATGGGGCTGCAGTTGGGAGGCATGCATCACCCTGAAAAATATCACCGCACGACCCTGCCAAGGATGTGCATCTTCCAAAATACGTAAATGATCTGGTGTATTTTTGCAAACTTTTAAAATGCAATACTTAATTTCCGAAAATAATAGAGACATGGTATAATAAGAAATGCCTTCACAAGGAAAATAAAGCATGAGACGAAACTGCTAAGCCTCTTCAACTTGCAACAGCGTCTAGCCAGGAGGTCAAGTATCTGACAATTATTCTGGATACAAAACTGACCTGTAATTTATGTAATCGACCAAATACTTAATAGTTTGAGACTACGGTGTGCTCCAGAAAGATAAATTCGCCAATCACGCTTGAATATAAAAAAAATCATATCAATAACACGAAATAAAGGGTATATTAAATTTGATTATAAAATGGATATTATAATTTTGGGAAGACCTATGTATGTATGTATATTGTATTCCCTTACTTCCTGATAGTTCCTTTGGAAACTCTCAGAGAGTCAAGTAGTTCCTTCAGTCCTATTTACTGGAAAAAAATTTTTTATCTCTGCAGGCTTTAACTATCTATCCAGTAATTTCCTAGATACTGCGCCCTAGGATTCTGAATTTATGTGCAATGTGGATGGATATTTCTTATTCCAATTCCCAGAATCTACATTCTCCTTCCTCCACTATTTTGAGCTTTTTCAGCTGCCCATTCAGGCGACAATGTCCCGTTAGGATCCCTGTTAAAACTCTGAGTGCAGTTTTACTTTGACCTATGCATTCATTTGATCTCAATAGGTTGTAGTCATTCAGAAGAATCTTTGATTGTTTAAGCCCTACTAGATCTTTCAAATGGTCAAATATTTTCTTTTTTTCGACTCTACCTATTTCTTCCAATATTACATTGGAGCTGATTCTGCAAAAGGGTGTTTCAGTCCCCCTCTTTGCTATTCCAACTGCTATTTAACTGCTCTCGCCTAGTTTATCTAGGCACTCCCACACCATTTTGGAACTGTTTACACACGAGCTAAGTGCTTTAAAACCTGCTTGACTATCCGACATTATGATAATCCTTTACCTTCTATGTCCTTTGTCAATAATGTACTCTCCTATCCCAGTTCTTTCTATTGCTGTGTACGTTTGAATGGCATTCTTTCCAAGTCTGGTAATGATATTTGGTTAGGTTAGGTTGTTGCTTAATTCCGTAACGAATATCTTTGAAAAGTTATACTTTTCCATCATATCATCTTGTGGCATGTCCCAGGTTATCTGATGTTTTTATTAAATGATTCCCTCTCTACTTAGTCTGTATAAAGTTCTTGACGTTACATATCACAATCAACTTTCCTTTATGTCACATCTTGAACAAACCGGGTCTTAGATTTCTTAATAACGCAGACATATATTTTTTCAATATTAAATATCTGTATATAGCTCTAGTTAGATCGAAGCTAGAATTTTCTCGGTTATCTGGAGTCACCAGCCACAGCTATTTTAGACGGTTTACGAAAAATACAAAAAAAATTCGTTAGGTACCTGTATTATAAAAAACACAAGCACTGGCCTGATTATAAGGATCAGAACGTCCATGCTAAGAGAAGAGTTTAAGACATAAACAATCAATGATAATGTTTCTTTTTAAAATTTTAAACAATTAAATCGCCTGAAATAATCACAGACATAGGAAATAATTTACTCTCTTTGATACCCTATAATGTCCCTCAGCTATGACCATGACTGCAGGTTTTTCACCACTTGCCAATATCCAGCAAATAGTAAATACTGTTATTTCAATGATTTATATTGGCAGATTCCTTATACACACTTTAAGCAAATCCTTCTTGACTATCTTGATATACATGCATAAGCGTCTAATTTCTGTCGTTTGGACTTTTCAACTTAATTTTATATTAAATTATACAGTGTGGAAACCACTTATGGAATAAAATTCTGTATCTCATTATTTTAGAAAATTATAAAAAATGCCAAGACATATCAACTTTTGAATTGAGTTGTGCGTTATGTAAACATAAATTTTAATGTACAGGGTGATTCATGCAAGTATGCCATAGTCGGTGTTTTTTTAATGAAACACCCTGTATATTTGCATATTTTTGAAATCCTCTTAATGAACCGATTCCAACAAACTAAATAATGTACGGTCAATTATAAATTATACAGGGTGAAATTTTAAAATTAATAATTTATTACACTTGAAATATTGGTACTTTTTTAAATTAGCTGAATATGGATTTATCAAAAATCTAAACTAACTAATTATTAGACGTATTTATATATTAAACAAAACCTGCTACGCCCATGAATTATATCATAAATACCTAAAAATTGCCTAAAAACGCCAATAATTAGACAAAATCGGTAAATATTGTGGTTTGTTTTAAATTAAATCGGTAAATAATGTGGATTGTTTTAAATCGGTAAATAATATGGATTGTTTTCTATTCTGTCAGTTGATGATGTGTTGACAGTTTATACTGAAAAAGTAAAATCTTTGTCAAACACTCTTTTCTTGTCGACATAACAATGAAATATTTAACTGAGACTCACCGAATTGAGATTTTAATGATGATCGGGTACGGGGATAACTGCAGAAGTCGAGTTGAAGTGGCAAACTTATTTAATCACAGGTATCCCGAATTGCCTAATATTTCACAAAGTACTGTGTCTAAAATTCATGCAAAATTCAGAGAACTCGGACATGTCAAACCATTGAAAAGAAAACCACACTTCGTTGAAGATGATGTGAAAGTGGATATTTTGTCGAAGTGTCGAAGTGAATCCAACTTCAAGTACACGTAAAATTGCCCGTGAAAATAATGTTAGTTATACAACTGTTCTAAGATGTCTTCATAAAGAAAAACTTCATCTCTACAAATTAACTTTTGTGCAGGAGTTAACAGAAGACGATCCAGATCGTAGAATGGATTTCTGCGAAAGATTGATAAATAAGCTGAACAGAAATGAAATAGCTCTTGGTACCATTCTTTTTTCTGACGAATCAACATTCACATTGAATGGAGAGTTAAACCGACAGAACTGTAGATATTGGTCAGCAGAGAATCCTAATTGGATGCGTGAGACACATACTCAGTACCCTCAAAAGGTGAACGTTTGAGCCGGTATCATAGGCGACCATATTATTGGTCCTATATTTATAGATGGAAATTTGACAGCTGAAAAATATTTAAATAGGTATTCTTAGAAATGAAGTTATTCCTGCGTTGGCAAACTTATATCCCAACGCAATAGATCCTAGCTTACCGAATAAAAATGTTTGGTTCCAGCAAGACGGGGCAACACCCCATTATGCTTTAATGGTAAGAGCTTATTTAGATGAAATCTTCCCCAATAAATGGATTGGATGAAGAGGTACTATTGAGTAGCCAGCTAGATCGCCAGACCTTACGCCGTTAGATTTTTTTCTGTGGGGTTCTGTATCTGTAGAGTAGGGAGGGTGAGTGTGTAGGCTCACAGCACTTAGGCCACATGTGACCCATTGTACATCCTCCCGAGGAGTTGTCCTCCTAGGTCATTGTCCATCCTATCCTTCTCAGGAAAGTGGACAGGTCACTAGGAGACATCTCCTCTATATCGGCAGGTGTAGGCCAAGACTCACCGAACACACACTCTCTTATTGACGATAACTCCGGACACTCGCATAAGACATGCCTGACAGTTTCATCTTCCTGTTCACACATCCTGCATAGAGGTGTGTCCACTAGCCCCATAGTATGGAGGTGTTTCCTTAGTTGACAGTGACCAGTCAGAAATCCTACTGTTAAACGTAGGTTTTTCCTGGTCATCACCAAATGTTTCTTCGGCGCCAGCTTCCGAGGGTCGCCCAGGGTGATCCTGGCAAGACTGCATCCTTTGATTCCATCCCATCTCTTAAGGGATTGAGCATGGGTGTAACGTTTGGCTAGTTCCGCAATTGTCGAAGTCGTTAGGCCGTAGGTGTCACTGGGTCCTAGAATTTTTAGTCCAGCGGCTTCCCTGGCTAAAGAATCAGGAATGCGATTTCCTTTACTGCTGTCGTGCCCTTTAACCCACCTCAGGATAATATTGTTATCTGCCGAGGCGTCAGCTAAATCTTGGTGGCACTCTAGTACTAGCCTCGATATAACACGTTGTCTGTCCAAGGCTAATAGGGCTTGTCTACTATAAGTGCAGATTATTATGTTTTTGCCAGAAATTCCTCTTCTGGTTAGTTCTTTTGTGGCAATTGAGATACCAGCCAGTTCTGTTTGAACCACGCTGGTATTGTTTCCTATTCCCCACTTAATCTTTAGGCTTAGTGCTCTCAAGTAAACTCCACATCCTGAGCCTTCTTTCATTTTTGAACCATCTGTATATATGCGTATTGCATTTGCAGCATCTGGCTCTGTGTTCTGTTTTATTTGAATTTTGTAGGGTTTGTTAAACAAAAACCTAAGTTCAATTGCATCGTTGGCTGCCTGCAGCAGAGGGGTTCTGTGGGGTTATCTCAAGAACAAAGTATATGCAACACATCCAACTAGCATTGTAGACCTCAAAGACAGGATAACTACAGAAATACGGAATATTTCACCTCAAACTTTAAACAAAGTTAAGGAGGAGTTCTATAGGAGACTGTGCTATTGCCAACAACTAGGTGGAGAACATTTTGAGCAGTTATTTTAATGTATTAAAATCAAATACATCAGGTATTTTATGTATATTGTGTTTAATAACTGTATAAATAAAAATTTCACCCTGTATTATTCACGAGATTATTCATAATTGACCATACATTATTTAGTTTGTTGAAATCGGTTCATTAAGAGGATTTCAAAAATATGCAAATATACAGGGTGTTTCATAAAAAAACAACACCGACTATGGCATACTTGCGTGAATCACCCTGTACATTTACATTTATGTTTACATAACGCACAACTCAATTCAAAAGTTGACGTGTCTCGTCATTTTTTATAATTATCTAAAATAATGACATAAAGAATTTTATTCCATAAGTGGTTTCCACACTGTATGAGTTTCAATTACTTAACTTATTATAAACATTACTACCCATGTAAAAGGTTGGAAAACTTGTTTGTGTTTTCAATAAATAATGGAAAACGGCTCAAATAGCTGCCAAACTGGCGATAGGTAACACATGTGGACTAAATACACGCAACGTACACTGGCTGTATACAAAACATGATTATACAGTTCTTTTCAATATCTAAGAAGCTGACCTGACCTGACCTGAGATGGGATAATGACATGCAATAAAGCCATAAAAGTATTAGCCGTGACAGGGTCGTATTTATTTTGTTGGCAAATAATGAGTCATCACCCGAAAACTCTATAAAACTTTTGGGTAATTCCGAGGGTAATTCTTATTAAAAATACTTCATTTTATTGCAATGTTTTGTAGGGTATAGTGCTGCTCTGCAGGGTAAATCCGAAAAGTTTCATGGTTTTATTGCATCTCAAGCCTAAGTCCAGTAAGTCAGTTTCTTGGATATTGAAAAGAACTATACCTACTGCCCTTTAGTCTGGTGGCCAAAAACAGATCAAAGCTGAACCAAAAGCTCCAGAGGTTTGCTTGTTTGTGCATAAGTGGTGCGATGGAAAACAGTCAGACCGCGGCATAGGAAGCCATACACGCATAATATAGACTGGAATGCAATGGAAACTGTCACTACTAAGGAACGAGCACTCTAAGTCATTCCAGGATAATAAATGTAATACAAATCTGCTTCTTTAAATGGGCAGTGACAACACGCTGGGCAAAATTAATGATAAACAACCATAGAACCATAATTGGACAAGTATCTAAATTCTGAAGATTAAGAAAAGTGTAAATAGAAGGTAATTGAATACAAAAAAGCCTTGTATTAAAATAAGTACATCGTTTAACCAATGAAATCACGGCACACTTGCGGAGTACCGAGGATCAACTGAAAATTATTATTCAGTAATGTCCCCTCCAAAACATTTTAGTAACCATAATAAAAAGTGTGGCAAATATTTCAATTTTTTGGTTATTTGTTCAAAATAGATTATTATTCGCAACAAATAACCTAATAAAAATTAAAATAAGTAAAGAATCATTTAACAAAATATTTTTCATAAACCTGGAATAAAAACTGGAACAAATTACTCTTAAATCATCCATATTTTTTTATATAATAATTGTTATGGTTTACTAGTGTGAATAAAATGCAAGAAGATGGATGAAACAGCATAC
>CAJUYI010000010.1:224160-293232 GCA_910591695.1 Galerucella pusilla | reverse complement strand
TTATCAGAAACTAACAATTAAAGAAATGATATACAGGGTGGGGCAATCTTCTGACATCGGAGGATTACATCGTTGTGGTGAGAGATGGAACTTTATTATTTTCTGTGAGCTAATACAGTTTTTGAGGGCACATTTTGAAAATACTTTCGATTCTACAGGGTGTTCCAAAACCACGTAGCAGCACAAACTTACTTTTTTTTTAAATGGGACGTACTATATTTTGTACAAGAATCGAAAAGATCTCACCGAGAGCGTTACAAAAATATAGCACTCTAATATATTATAAGGGTGTTTTACAAAGATATGGCCAATTATTAGCAAAAAAACCTCCTCTTTAACACTCTGCAGAACAGTAAATTAAAATAAATGAACAGGTCTTTGTATTCAAATGTCATACAGACATCATTGGCTGTGCTCAGTATTAATTAATTATTCCTTCTTTTATACCGCAAATCAAGCAATATCTCAAAATTTTTAAAGGAATCACCCTATAAGTCTTTTTACAATTTGTTAGTACAATTAATAAACTTTCAAACGATGTAGTAAACTTAGGGCATTAGTTAATGGAAAATCGTAGATATTTTATGATAATGGTCAAAAACAAGTATTTTACATACACAAATTAAATGGTAATTAATTTTTACATGCAACAACTTGTGAATTTTAACATTTCTAAGGCATAAATTCTAATCGTAATATTGGATGCATATACAATATCTAATCAATGAAATAAAATGTTTGCTAATACCATAGGTACCTGGAATTACCAAAAATTTCATATTTATTCATGTTTGAGAATGGGCGAAACATAATCAAGCCATATTTTTGATTATATCAAGTGGGCTACTATCAAAATAGTATCTACTAATAAATGTCAAAGAAATATTGCTGTATTCTTCGTTTGTGTTTAGGAAGTTGATTCAAACATAATAGTTTACTTGTGGTTCCAACAAGATGGAGCATCTGTATATTAGAAATTTTACCGACAGGTGGATAGGACGTGGTGGACCAATTTCGTGGCCTCCTCGATCTCCAGATCTCACACCGATGGATTTCTTTTTATGGGGATACATCAAGCAACTTGTATATCAAACGGAACCTACTACCAGAGAAGACGTGAAAGAAAGGATTCGTAACGCATTTTCCACAAAAACTCCAGCTATGTTGGAAAGAGTAAGATCCTCGTTTTTGAAAAGAATTGTATGGAAGTAAATGGTCGCCATTTTGAACACTTAGCATAAACTACTATACTTTTTATAGAATGTCAATGTTCATTTATGCAAATGTGAGTGTTCTTATAATGTTGGTTTTCATAATTGTTAGTTTTTCAAAAATAGAAAAAGTTAGAAAATAAATTACAAGCTTGCATTTTACATAACTAAGATATACTGTTTGTGGTGACTTAAGTAATTATTTCGTAAATACTACAAACTGCTTTTATATTTATTAGTACTATAACGACATTAGCCTACTTACAGTAAACAAAAATATTTCTTCCAACATAATTCCTTCTTTCCTTCCTCTAATGGTAAGAGTAGAAGTCAAAGATATTTTAGATGCATCCAAAATTACGATTAAAATTTATGCCTTAGAAATATTAAAATTCACAAGATGTTGCATGTAAAAATTAATAACCATTTAATTTGTGTAAGTAAAATACTTGTTTTTGACCATTATCATAAAATATCTACGATTTTCCATTAACTAATGCCCTAAGTTTACTACATCGTTTGAAAGTTTATTAATTGTACTAACAAATTGTAAAAATACTTATAGGGTGATTCATTTAAAAATTTTGAGATATTGCTTGAATTGCGTTTTGTTTCACCCTGTATTAAAGAGGCCACAGATGAAAAAATTAATTAATAATGAGCACAGCCAATGATGTCTGTATGACATTTGAATACAAAGACCTATTGATTTATTTTAATTTACTGTTCTGCAGAGTGTTAAAGAGGAGGTCTTTTTTGCTAATAATTGGCCATATCTTTGTAAAACACCCTTATAATATATTAGAGTGCTATAGTTTTGTAACGCTCTCGGTGAGATCTTTTCGATTCTTGGACAAAATATAGTACGTTCCATTTAAAAAAATGTAAGTTTGTGCTGCTACGTGGTTTTGGAACACCCTGTAGAATCGAAAGTATTTTCAAAATGTGCCCTCAGTAACTGTATCAGCTGACACAAAACTATAAAGTTCTATCTATCACCACAACGATGTAATCCTCCGATGTCAGAAGATTGCCCCACCCTGTATAAAGACAGAAAAAACAAGGTACCTATCAAAAGCTCAAATTTAATAAAATAACAAATTATGTATTAATAAGTACTTTCACATTTTTTAAATTTAATATTCAAATATCGTAAATTTGTAAGTACCTGTATCATTTTAATTTAACTTCCATATGCTTTAGGGACTAGATCACCAAATTCTATAGTACCTAACAATTGTAAATATTTTACTTCATAATGGCAATGTTTTTTAAATAAATATTTTGAAAAAGCTTTCAAGCGAGGACGAAACGTCAGAAAATGTTTTCATTAATTTCTAATATTCAAATAATTAACCATTCCCAGGAAATATATTTTGAACATTTCCTACATTGACATTAATTTTTTTTTCACATTATTACGAAATAATTAGTATTACTTATTAGCTTTTTAGTGCAATGTATCGACTATCCTTTTTTTAATGTTAATTTTTGCAATAAATCTGAAAACACAACATTTCCTAAACAGTTGAAGAAATGTATAGAACATTGTACATTAATTATGTCTAGAATTTTCTGAAGAATCCAAAAAATGAATAAAAAAAAGGAAGTTGGCATTGGCCACTGTCAGATATGACACACCCTAAATATTTTTTTTTAAATGCGCATTTAATAATACAAATCCACGTGTCCAAACGTTTTTCCCAACATCCCCTCATTTATTCGTTATCGAATTTATTCCATTTGGCTGTTCCACACTGTATAAGTATTTTTTATAATAATTTTTTATAAGTTTGATAGTTATTAAAACTTAAAATAATAGGTAGGTACTATTTATTATTCATTTAGGTCGATTTTAAGAATCGAAATGTAAAAATATAAATGTCGAGAATCGATTCTTCAAAAAATGTTTCCAACCCTAGACGCGTCTGTTATACCCTATATTATAAAGCATCAGCATAAGATTGAGCGTCTGCACCGCCGTCGGTGTCTCCGGGGTGTATGAGACGCGCGCACAATATCGACCGATTTAAACAACCCCTGGCCGACACCCTTTCGGCGAATGCCATGCAACACCATTTAGTTATTGCACTCTCTGAATAACACTTGTGTTACGTTTGGTAGTGTACGTTATGTAATAATATAATTCCTTGCATATTTATAATTATTAATAATAATTCCCACTACTATTGTCTATATTTAATCAATAGTAATAATATACGGATTATTTCAAGTTTATTATTCAAGTTCTGTTCCTGTGGTACACTAGGTTGGCTTAAATAACATTGCATTGTTACTATTTATTCCAATTAAAAGTCTTAAAAATTAGTGCAATCTTCTTAACTATTTGTTTATAAATACTCATCACTGTACTCACTGTACAATACTCATCATCGTACCATCAAACAATTTAGTGGATACCTACTTCAAATCGTCAGATTTATTTACAACAGTATCAAAACGGTAAGTTTATTCACTTTTTGAATTACATACAAAAAGTTTTTGGATTACTTTATTTTTGAAGTGTGTTTGTAATTTAATTATTTGTTGTAATGGTTTCGAAAATTTTGTGTGTGGGAGCTTATGTTCTATACCCTATACCAGCGAGCGATAGTAGCTGGTTTCGCGCGGTATAAGGGAGTGAGGGTGGGAGCTGCTCGTGGATCAATACTACAGGTCGCCTGGTCCAAGCCGCACTCTGTTCTGTTACAAACGCTCATTTTACAATACTTTTTCCATTTTTATTAATGACTTTTACCATATTTCCAACTCGCGTCTATTAAATCGATTTTAAACAGGAAATATTTGTTAGGGTTTTCTAGTAGTAGGCATGTTTGGATTAATTTTTGCGCAAAATCTGTGAAAATGATTTACACTGCTATTTCGCTCCAATTCATAAAGCTTTTCCGGCATTGGAACCTCACAAATTAATTGATAAATCAATTAATGCTTTATACATACATATAAACAAAGTGATATCAATTATTTATTTTAGCAAATATTTTTTTACTTGTTAATTATTCCCAGATTTATACAAAAATTATAAATAATATTAATATGATCTCAACACTTTTCAAATTGCATTGTTAAAATTAATGCAGCTACCCTCAAAACTTCATAATTATCTCTATAAATGAAAAAAATTATTTTTCAATTTTATCTTCAATACATTAGATACCGAGTCGTGTTCAAAACCGATTCACTAGAAAACTTTTGTCTGTGATTATACTTTAATTTAGACATGCTTTTAGGGTTCCGTACCCAGAGATAAAAAACGAACCCTATTACTAAGGCTTCGCTGTCCGTCCATCTGTCTGTCTGTCCGTTTGTCACCAAGCTGTATCTCATGAACCATTAGAGTTAGAATGTTGAAATTTTCACAGATGATGTATTCCTGTTGCCGCTATAACAACAAATACTAAAAACAGAATAAAATAAGTTTTTATTACCTTTTTTATAATCCTTTTTGTTCCATATTAATACACTAACAAGAAGCTGCTGCCTAATGGTTTTTTTCGTAAAATTTGTTATATACTGAGCGAAGCTATGAATATAAATCACAAAAATGAAATCAATGAGCTAAATAAATTATATTAGCTTCACTTGTAGGTATATGTTTTCATATACATATAATGGTACGGAACCATTCGTGCGCCAGTCCGACTCGAACTTGGCCGGTTTTTTGTATTTTAATAATTATTTACTAGTTACTTATACTTGTATCATCCTATATTTTTGATAATGTGGGTTCACGTCATGCGGAACTTGTTATCAATAACAATATATTTTCTTCTAATCGGTGAAATGCACGTTTAACTAATTATTTGGAAAATTATCTGTCTGTATATAAAATAACTTTGAAAATATTATGTGTGTGGTGACTATGTATGTATGTGTGTTTTGGGGTGACATTCACTGAGACCTAAAAGATCTATTGTGCCCCCTTACTTCTACTCAGTTTCTGAGGAGAGTCTCAGAAACTAGTAGTTCCTTTAGTCCTATTTCCCGGAGGCATTTTAGGATGTCTGCAGGCTTCAGCTTAGGCAAATGTTCCTGTTCTATCCAGTAATCTCCTAGGTGCTGTGCTCTAGGATTCTGAAGTGCTGTGCATTTGGAAAGTATGTCGATGGAGGTTTCTTCTTCTATTCCACAAAATCTGCATTCTTCTTCCTCCACTATTTTGAGCTTTTTCAGGTGCCCATTCAGGCGACAATGTCCCGTCAGGATCCCTGTTAAAACTCTTAGCGCAGTTTTACTTGGACTTATACATTCTTTTGATCTCAACAGGTTGTAGTCACCCAGAAGAGTCTTTGATTGTATAAGCCCTACTAGATCTTTCCAATGGTCAGATCTTCTCTTTTTCTCGGCTTTACTTATTTATTCCAATATTACATTGGGGCTGATTCCGCAAAAGGGTTCAGGCCCCCAGAAAGGTATTTCAGTCCCCCTCTTTGCTAGTTCATCTGCTATTTCATTTCCTTCTATTCCAGTGTGTCCTGGAATCCATAGTAAGGTGACTATGTTGTTCTTGCCTAGTTCGTTGAGTTTGTCTAGGCATTCCCACACCATTTTGGAACTGTCCGAAAGTGCGCCCAGTTCAATATTGATAAAGGATAGAGAAGACAAAGGATTATCATATCCTTTGTCTTCTCTATCCTTTATCAATATTGAACTGGGCGCACTTTCTTATGGCGTGGATTTCCGCTTGAAAGATACTTGGGGTTTTTCCCAAGCTTTCAGAGTGTTTGGTTCCTGGCCCGAACACTCCTATCCCAGTTCCTTCTATTGCTTTTGAGCCGTCTGTATACCATTGAATGGCATTCTTTCCAAGTCTGGTAATGGTATTTGGATCCCATTCCTCCTTGTTGCTCATTTCCGTAACGAATTTCTTTGAAAAGTTATACTTTTTCATCATACCGTCTTGTGGCATGTCCCAGGTTGTCTGATTTCTAAGAAGTGAGGAGGTGGTTTTTTTTTAATGATTCCCTCTCTACTTAGTCTGTATCTTGTTCTTTCTGCAACACTTTCCACCACCATATATAGAGGGGCGAGGTTGAGAATCACTTCCATGGCTGCCGTTGGGCATGTTCTCATTGCTCCTGTAATGCATATACAGGCTAGTCTTTGAATTTTGGAGAGGTTTTCTCTCGTCGTCAATAGGCTAGTTCTACTACTCCACGCAATGGCCTCATAAGTGATGATTGGTCTCACTATGGCAGTGTACATCCAGCTTAGGATTTTTGGGTTACAGCCTTTCTTCCCGCGAGATTCCTGCACACCATTATAGCCATTTTTACCTTGTATGTAATCTCCTTTTCGTGTTTGTTCCACAGGAGTTCACTGTCTAGAGTTAAACCTAGATACTTGACTTCTTGTCTCCATTCAATCTCGTTCCCATCAAATTTATGGTTTTGAGGTTGAGTTTTCTTTTCTTAGTGAAGGCTATCAGGATGGTTTTAGTGGGGTTGATGCTAAGTCCCACTTGCCTACACCAGCTATTTGTATAGTTCAGACCCTTTTGTACAATATCGCAAAGGGTTTTTTCGAATTTCCCCCTGGCTGTTATGACAATATCGTCGGCATATCCTTGGCAGGAGATCCGTCAAAGTGTGGTGACCAACAATTATTCTTAATGCAAAAACGTTGATTTGAGAAAACACTATTGACAATCAAACCCTGTAAAATCGTCTTGCATTGGAATACGGTATTAATTTTTTAAAATATCACCAAAGGCGATACGACAAACGTCTCAACGTACAAATACGAAGTATAAAATATTTTTTCTACGACCACTATCGAAAGTCGTCTTTTGTGCCTTGAAAAGCAACTGCAAAGTTTATGTTTTCCGCGAGCTGTCATAATTTGACATTATTGGCGCTCTTAAGCAGAAAGTAAGTTTGGCGCACGCCTAATTTTATTTATAGATGAAAGAGAGCTAGTAGATATTTTAATATAAACTGTAGAAAAAAATATTTTAGTTGATTTTCTAATAGGTATGTTAAAGCATCCAACAATATTTTCCGTAATAATTTAATGAGAAATAGGGAAATCTAAAAAATATCTGACATTAATGTAGCAAGTGTTGCCTACGTACATAGGTACACGAAACTGGAATCTGGAAACTGCTAAGTACAAACATTGGCAATCAATTTTATTTTGGTGTGATCGTAGAAAAAATCGAGCAGAAAGTCCTTTGGTAGACTCGACATATTTTCTGCCAAAGTACTACTTTCTGCTCTTCATACACAAATAGTTTTTTCTTCGGTAAGTGCGTAATTAAATTTACTTCAGTAATTTCTGGTCAATAGGGAGGCGCAAAAAACTAACTAGTTTTTTTAATCTCGTGTGAAAAAATGTCAATTTTTGATGTTTTTAGAGCCCACTCCAGAAGACAGCTCAAAATTTTTTAAAATGTCGAAAAACGAATATTTTCTTTTATTTTTTTGTTCTCGTTATGGTATAAGTTTATAGATCGAGAAAAGTAGTTTCTTAAAGTTTCAGTTCAAAATTTAAATTTTGAAAGGACGCTTATAATTTTTTTTTATTTATTTATTTTATTTATTGAGTAAAATATATATATATTTAACCCAAATACCATTTTTAATGGTGTAGGGTGATACATTTCAATACATAAAGTTATTCTGTAGTAATGTCTTCATGAACAAACTTGGCCCATTCTTATTTCTTGCTAATATTTTCACATCATTCCATGTTTTTCCCTTTTCTTGAAGAATGTTTCCAATTATGCCGTCTTGGCCTCCCGCGTTTTCTCTTATTCATATTTCTTGCCTCCCAAACTTGCTTAACTTGTCTGTAATTTGACATTCTTTGTAGGTGTCCCCACCATCCCAATTGTCTTGATTGAATATACTCAAGTGTCGATTTTATTTCTAGATTCTTTCTTATCGTTGTATTCCTTACTTTATCTATTCTTTTGACTCCTTTAACTCTTCTCAGATATTTCATTTCTACTGCTTGTATTTTGCTCTTCTGTCTGCCTGTCAGTGTCCATGATTCACAGCCAAATGTCAGAATTGGTCTATATATGGTCTTAAATACATTTAATTTGGTCTTCATTGATATCTATTTTTTGTTTATAAAAGCCTGATTCATTGCGTAGTACAATTTCAATGTTTTTTGCACTCTATCATTCATTTCTTTTTCCTGTCTCCCGTTCTCTTGTAGTTCTACACCTAGGTATTTGAAACTTGTTACTTGTTCAATTATATCATTGTCTACTAATGTCTGTATGTTTTTATGTTCCTTTCCTATTACTATAATTTTTGTTTTGTTTTTATTTAATTTCATACCATATTGTTCCAGTGCACAATTTCAAATCTCTTAGTTCTTTTGTAAATCAACTTCCTTTTCAGTCACAATGACTATATCATCTGCAAATGCTCCTTCCGACACTTGTACTATTTCCGTGTATCTGTATCCTACCTTGAATTTTTTAACTTTTATTTTACATTCCTTTATTACCTCATCAATATATATTGTGAACAGTGTAGGACTTAAACCTCCTCCTTGTCTCAATCCTTCTTTTGTTGTGAAAGCTTCTGAGATGCTATTTTGGTGTATTTTGAGTAAAATAATCTATAATAATACACCACGAGATATTCGATTTTTAAATAATTTGGACATTTTAAAAAATTTTGGGCGAAATCTTGAAATTTTTTTTGAGCTGCCGGGCTCTTAAAACATCAAAAACTGACATTTTTTCATACGAGACTAGAAAAAAATTATTGTTTTTTTTTTGCACCACCTTAGTGGTCAACAACCCCCAGTCAAAAAACATTAGAAAAATCCAGAATAAATTCTAACGATATCTATTTTACACAAAATATCATGTCTGGCGACAGACGTAAGCAGTCTATGATTTTAATATTGAAATTATTAACAAACATATAAATTGTTTGCAATTATTATCATTTATACCATTTAGCGTTTCGCCGAGACGTATCATAAAAACAATCGAAAAATATATTCAAAATATTTGCTTATATTCGATTTTAGTGAGTACCTAATATAAAAATGGATCTAATTATCTCTATAAAGGTGTAAGATAATTCTGTAATTCTATGGAGACAACAGCTTAACGATAGTGTAGATATTTGGTTGATGGAGTTGACGTTTTTGAAGTTTTTTATCATGATTGAGTTATGAACAACGAAAAAGGCAACAAAAAAGCGGTTTTATTTAATTTTAATTCTCAAACAACTTTACCCTTCATTTTAGCGAGTCCGTCAACAATGGGGGAATATCCCCTCGGTCCCTTTCAAGGGTTTGCGATGCTAAATTTGAGATAAATGGATATATTAAAACGATAGTTTTAAAAATTGAACAACTGGTTTTTACTACAATAAGGAAAACATTTCATAATCAAGATGTGTAATTGGGATGGTAGGGTGGAATTAGAGTTATTTTGGCTGCTAAAGCAAATATTTCAAATTTTTATTATGTTAATTCCTTTATACATAAAATCATAGTATTCTCAAAGTAATAAATTTGTACCTATTGTTTTATATTTTTCCAATTTTTTCTTAAAATATTCAATGTCTTAAACCACTCAAAATTTAACCTCTTCTATTACTGTGGTGTGGATACTTAAAATGAAAAGAAGCGTATAGGAAATAATTTAAGCGATAGATAGAAGGAATCATAATGGATAGATATTTATTGGAACTGATTCCAAACGACTGAGCTGAAAACAGCAAATAAATCGGAAGAAGACAGACGAAATTCTTGGAAAAAATAATTATACGAAAAATATATAGATTCAAAAACATAAATATTATAGTATTAATACTCACACAACGCCACTTTTAATAATGCGCATGAGAATAGTCTATCACAGGGGTTCTCAAACTTTTTGACACTGCGACCCCCTTTTTAGACCTAGTATTTGGGCGACCCCCCTATTTTCAAATATAAACAAAAATGAAAAAAAAAGACTATTGGCTAAGTTTTATCCATAAAAATACTAATAACTAGTGATAATAAATACAAATTGTTGTCACTTGAATTGTTTTATAATAATGCTGAAAATTAATGTGCAGAAAATTACTGCAACCCTCTGTCGAGCAATTTAAGGAAAAATAAACTCCGTTCATTATTTATTTATAATCTTTATTTATTCTGTAATTATTTATTATTTATACAGTGACAAAAATTGTATTTTTGAATGTCCAACTCCAAAAATTTACAACAATTCACATAAACGATTAACAAAACTATATGACCATATGGAGAAAACACAAACTTCAAATAATGTCAAATTGCTCGACACAGGATTTCAGTAACAAAATTCCGCAAATATGACCAGTCGTACATACAATTCGGTTTCACTGAACTGGCAAACAAACCTGAATGTGTGGTGTGTAGTGAAGTGTTGTCAGCTGAAAGCATGAAGCCTTCGAAAATGAAACAAAACTCAATCCGGACATAAAAAAATTGGTTAGTTCCAAACAAGCTCATGTTTCCCATTAAATAGTATTAGGCCTTTTTCAACTTGTATGTGTATTACAAATTTGTGTAGCCTATAAATTTTGTTATTAATAAAAACTACAGCTTTGACTGATTTGTTTTTTCCTCCTTATCCCGCGACCCCCCTGGATACATCACGCGACCCCCCTGGGGGTCGCGACCCACAGTTTAAGAACCCCTGGTCTATCAGTTCCTAAAATCTACATTGTATTAGTTAGTGTCACCGAATAGTAATGAACTTACTATTCGGTATTAGTGTGTAAGAATAGTAATCTATGCGGGCTAAACATTGAAAAAAGAGACATTAGCCACTGTTTAACCCGAATCCATAGTATTTTTGATCAAATCAAGAAACCGATGGAAAAACTGCGAGTGAAGAAATCAAAACAAGAATAATTTATTTCAATGTATTTTATGTGTTGGAAAAAACTTTGTTTATTTCGCATCTTTCAGTATAAACTCTTGTACAGTTGCATTCAAAAATGTGACCTTTTTTCCAAAAATTCTGATGTAGTAATGAAACAATATTTGAACACTTTTTGCTCTTAAGGCTTGGAGCTAAGGAAGTCAAACGTCAAAAAAAACACTAAATCAAAAGCAAATAACTAATAAGAACCACGTGTTGTGCAATAAACGATTGTTCATGTCAGGACGACTGTCAGATGACATAACCTGGACTTACCCTATTCATTTTTGTTAAGATTTGAAAATGACCATGATGAAAATGATATTCCATTGGTCGTGTATTCTTTCGAGAAAACCATTAAAATTGGTGTTGGACACGTTATCTATCCGAATGGTATTTGACAGAATAGATGCAGCAGAAATTCTACAGTAGATTTTGGAATACAAGGATATTTTGGAAAGATACTTACATAAATTATAACATAAACATATATATCTAAATCAGGAGAATAATTCGTCATATTGCTGTTTGACATTGTAAAGCCTTAGAAATCGTTCAGAATCATTCTAAGAGTAGGATTTAAATCTCCCAAGGTCCGGGACTAAAAAACGGCGGGTCCAACTTAAGGAATTATAAATTCCGGAAAGACTCAAGTAACAAGATATGATGATATGGGCGGGGAACCTGTCGACACAGATCTCGGGGCTATAGACCATCCAGCGCCTAGCTACGGCTCTGATAATTCAAATTATTTCTTATTCACCACAATATTAATAAAAAGTTTTGTTCATTGATAAAGTTTCAATATAGAGTAAAACATGGAAGTATTTTAGCTTTGAAATGTACCATTGATTTCGTTTCCAAATTTACAATTTATAGTTGTAAAGGAGCCGTTCAAGTATCTATTACGTAAGCAGATTTACTACAATTATTTACTCCCCCTTTCCCACCACAATAGACTCTTGCCAGTAGCAGTGGAGGGCCTTATAGACCCCCCTTGCCCTATGTCAATCAAAGCTCTTATCCCCCTCTCCAATGCTTACGTAAATATTGGTTTATAAATTTTTCTTTTAATGCATTCTGTTTTTTATTGATTTATGAGCAGCAGATATAATTCTAGTAATAAGAAAATAGGCTTAGGATAGAGGATTTTAACGCACATAATATTAATTTAAACAAACTTCATTGACACGGTATCCAACATTTAAAATTTTTGGTATACTTACCTTATATGTTACACGTCAAATAAATTGATGGAAAAATTTTAGACAAGTGAATAGTGCGTGGTAATTTCCCTACTCGGCCTCCTACTCTGTTCTAAGCAAGTACCTAAGCATATTCATATACATTGTGTGGGTTGCCATTTGTGTGAAAAAGTAAATAATCACCATGTAGACCCCCCCCATCCAATATGTCATCAAATATAAGCAAAGCAACGAGTATTCCTGCCCATCTATAGTGCTGATGTACTACTTGAACGACCCCCAAAATATTTAAGAAATAAGTATTTTCTAGGCTCATTAAAACTCAGACTCATTAAAACAACTATGTAAACTTTTAGATGCGTGTCCACTCAATAAAAATTCTCCAAAAAACTACTGAAGCATTTTTACCCTTCTGAATTGCAAAAGTCTGGCCCACACTGTATAAGTGCGTACGTTTTATGCGTGATATCAGTGTGCCTGTGTAACACACGATATTCTTATTAAATATATTATCTAGAACATAAAGCATTGGTCACGTGCATTTGTTGTAACCCTAAGCCGACACGTCACCCATAGAACATACGTTAATCCGGATGCAGGAGGAAGAACAGACCAGGGTCGTATCAGAATAATAAAATAGGACTTAATTGCGTACCATAACCAAATAATAGTCATTTTTTCCCAGTGTATTTTTCATGCAGTATTATTGACAGATTTCCACAAAAATTCGTTTTATCTCTATCTCTAATATTCTCAAATTCTACATTAATTTCTAATTTCCAGTTTTAAAAAATATGTTTATAGGGTCGAGTTTTAAAAACTATCCGTTATTTTTGTAATTATTTAACGATTTATTGTTTAAATCAACTATTATATTAAAACTATAATCACTAAAATAGCACAATCCACATATTTTTTATGATCTTAAAGCAAATCTATAATAATAACTGATCAGTCATAATAAACAGCCTGGGTTCTACCTGCCAGATTTTACTTTAATACAGTGTCCCTTAGAATTTCAGACAATATTATATTTATTGCTCGACCGGTTTCATATCCTACTTTTGCATCGTCAGGAGTAAATTATAGAATTTGATATAAATAAACAAGTAACTAAGATACCTCTTTTAATGTGTGAAATAGGATATGTCATATTTATATATCAGACACTTAAACTGGGTATACATTTATATGATATTTTAAAGACAATCTAACAATGAAGTATGAACAGTATCTATCTGTTGATTTAGAGTATATTGAACAAATTTTTAAAATTTTTGATGATTGCAAGAAATTGACTCTGTGTAAGTGCTCAATGGTATTATTCAATATGGAGTGATTATTAGATTCAATTAATCAATTAAAGTGTTTTGCATAATTTCACTTATCTGGATGTCTATTTTTAAAGCAACTAAGATGGTCACTGTATCTTTATTTTCAAGTACTGAAAAACTGGCACTTATACAGAAGAACCTACAATCACCCAAACTATACATTAGCTTAGATTACAGAGATTCTAGAGAAATCACTAATTTTGACATTACAAATGTGATTATATTTTATTAAAGTAAAATATAAATACAAAAAACTATATTCCGCCGTCTTAGCTCACACAACGATCGGAAACGCGTAAAGACAACCTTTTGAAAAGTCATTTGACATACATTTTGTATATCTTTCGAACTTCTATTGTATTTGCTGGTTTTGTATCGTTCATGTGATATTTTACTAGTTAAAGCATTGTTTAAGTAGACTACTTATACATTGGTTATAGAATTCATGACTATCGCACAAAATAATTCAGATTATTTATCAAAATAAACTTTTAATTTGCAAGCTGTCAAATATTTGTATTTACTATTACTATTCTATTACCATACTATTACATACTATTACCATACTATTACATACTATTACCATACTATTACTTACCCTTACCATACTATTAGGTACATACTACATATTTATTACCATTCTAGCGTTTTGGTACGAAATTTGAATTGTAGTTTAAAAACGTGAAAACCTTTTCTGTAAAGGAATTTTTTTGATAAAACTTATGCGTGCCAACATCGAGGAGCAGTTTTTCAAAAAGTCCTCATTTGCTTTTAAAAAACATTCAGCAGAATATCGTATTCAAAATTAATATGCAAAAACAAATTACATCATCTTAACATTGCTACAATTCCAAAATTAGTTTCTTTGGTGTAGGTAGTGTTTTAAAAATTCCACCCAAAGAATTTATGTAATGTCAGTCAGTTGACACGACTATTTCCAGGCCAGGGTACAAAGTAGACATAGTAGTACTATTGTGGGCATTTTGGAACTGTATGATTTGCTTTTCCATAACTATCTACCTTTTTGGAGGATAAATTTGGCAGAGGTTTCATTATTCCTAGAATACTAACTCAACATTACAACTAACACATCACACATTAATAATATTTCTTTTGCAAAAATCTATAATGTAAAAATATAAATATCTGAAGAGAAAACAAACTACATGTTTTAAACATGACCTTGCTGAATAGATAACGAAAATTATTAAAAAATTTACAGAAAACATATTGTTGATAAAACTGAAAATTTTAACACAAATACATTATTGTAAAAGCTGATAAATTGACTATACTTCTCTGCATCTAATGCAGTTGTCTAAAGTACAGAATAATTCAATTAATATTAAGGAAATAGGGGTGCATTAATATTGACCATTGTCCTATGGGGCTAGTGAGATACTGTACAGAGGAAGAATTAGAAGCAGAAAGAGAAAGAAGTAAATAGTGGTTGAATTGAATGAGAGGAAAGCGAGTTGAGAGAACAGCTGATATTAGAATGGGAAGGGGATGTTATATGGGAACGTAATGTCGACAACCCCTAGCTTTTTTGTGTACTGTAGCCATGTTACTAGACTGGAGTTCAGTCAGGTTCAGAGTGCATTCACCCGAACCCTTTAAATTCACTACAGCACCTTTTTAGTTGTCTGCTATATTTTAGATGACTCGTGATTATAAAATCTGTGAAGTAGTAATTTTTTTATTTTTTTGGACAGTCAATATAAAAAGTAAGTGAAAACGTGTTGTACCTATTTGTAATGTAGTGAAATAGTAACATTGTTTTTGCTATCAATCTGTTCAGCAGCCGGCATGAATCAACCTCTAATCAGACATTTATTTTGACAATACCGGGTGTTCTTAAGAATTATTCAAACCGGGTAACATTATTTAAGCTGGTGATTTAACATTTCATAATTCTTTCTTCAATTTATGTATTCCACTAAATTAGATTGAAATTATTCAAAAATAATACCACCTAATGGAACAAAAATGAGAAACATAAAATGGCTGAAACCAATTTTGGACGAAAAAGATTATATACTTAATTATATTCGAATTGTATATTGTATCTAGTTTTATACATCAGGAATAGCAAGTTTCTAAAATACTTTTTTATATATAGATCTCAATGAATTCATATTCTTTGACGACATAATTATTATAGATCATTCTTTAGTTACTTTCCAAGTGCCATGAGGGGCCAAATTTGAAAATAGTACCTATTAGGTCCATGAATCCATCCATTAATTACGTGAGGCATTTTTGAGGACTTTTTATCCCCCCTCATTGTTGTGATGTAGTTAGATTTTTCTAGACAACCTTCCCACCTCTAATCTAACGTGATATTTTTCAATATTTGTGTTTTGAGTGTAAATGCCTTGGATTTATTAAAAAAAACAATTTCCTTAATTACTATTATTTAAGACTATTTTAGCAAAGAATAGTAGGAAATTATACCGTAATCTTGTGTCAGATCTTATTAAAGACAAGTTTTTTTTAATCTAACTGAACTTTGATGCAATTTTACATAGTTTTCTGGTAGAAAAAAATTAATTGATATTTGTCAAGACCCTCACTCACCACCAAGTGAGATTTGGTGAGATTCAGCTCGTCCATCCCCCCCTAAACACTTAAATTAACACTTTGAATTCAGCAGTAACACACACTTTCTATTAAATACGTTTTGTTACCAAAAAACTGTATCGGGATAGTTTATTGTTGATCCTGATTTTTGTGTATCCATAAATTGAATGAAAGAGGAAAGTAGATAGTAGATAGAGAAGACGTTGGAAGGACAAAGCGATAATTAATGGTCTACCATATCTCCCGACTTGGTATCATTGTACAATTTCTAGGGACAACTCACTGTTCACGTGACATAAGGGAAAATTGAATAATTCTTTTAGAACTTTATTAACCGTCTTGAATATGGTCTGCACCGATTACGCTATAATCCAGAATTGTAGTTTTTAATAATAATTAATTAAATAATTTGTAATAAAATGGATGAACAATTAAATGTATTGGTGGTTGACACATATTATCATAGCCAACCGAAAATATCAACTACACTATGACCAGAACTGTATACATAATGGGTAAAGTATATTTCACAATATTTCATTGACATAAATTTATTTTGTAAAACAAATTGAAGAACGTGTCGCGGGACACACGGTAAGAACTTTAGTTCCTTTTAAGCAATAATCAAATTTTTTGAATCAATAAATAAATACACATATTAATATAAGAATTCAATTTACTCTGTATGAAACTTCCTTTAACAAAAATATACAGTAGTATTAATTTTAAAAATCTTATCATTAAGTTGATTGGCACAAACTACATATTATTAAGTATTCTATTAACTGTAATTAATAATACAATGTATGCTGACAATCAAAATTTTGCGCCGAGAGACTAGCTCTGAGACTGAGGAGAGAGCGCGATAGCCCACACTTCAAAGCACATAACGTAACAACGTAACGTAACGGTCAGATCTTTTGTGTCGCGACCTCCCTCGCTCCAAGTAACGTAATGGTCACACCAACCTAACATAAAGAACTAAAGTTCTAAAAATCACTGAATTTTTCAAAAACAAATTTAATTTTTATTAATTAATTGATTGGAATTAAACAAATTCAACTGTTGAACAATACAGGGTAGATTACCGTATACGGTTGGATTTATTATACATACAGTGTGGAAACCACTTATGGAATAAAATTCTTTATGTCATTATTTTAGAAAATTATACAAAATGCGTCACGTCACGTCAACTTTTGAATTGAGTTGTGCGTTATGTAAACATAAATGTAAATGTACAGGATGATTCACGCGAGTATGCCATAGTGCTGTTTTTTTTAATGGAACACCCTGTACAGTTATTAAACACATACATAAAATACCTGATGTATTTGATTTTAATACATTAAAATAACTGCTCAAAATGTTCTCCACCTAGTTGTTGGCAATAGCACAGTCTCCTATAGAACTCCTCCTTAACTTTGTTTAAAGTTTGAGGTGAAATTTTTCGTATTTCTGTAGTTATCCTGTCTTTGAGGTCTACAATGCTAGTTGGATGTGTTGCCTATACTTTGTTCCTGAGATAACCCCACAGAAAAAAAAATCTAACGGCGTAAGGTCTGGCGATCTAGCTGGCCACTTAATAGTACCTCATCGTCCAATCCATTTATTGGGAAAGATTTCATCTAAATAAGTTCTTACCATTAAAGCATAATGGGGTGTTGCCCCGTCTTGGGACTAGGATCTATTGCGTTGGGATATAAGTTTGCCAACGCAGGAATAACTTCATTTCTAAGCATATTTAAATATTTTTCAGCTGTCTAATTTCCATCTATAAATATAGGACCAATAATATGGTCGCCTATGATACCGGCCAAACGTTCAACTTTTGAGGGTACTGAGTATGTGTCTCACGCATCCAATTAGGATTCTCTGCTGACCAATATCTACAGTTCTGTCGGTTTACCTCTCCATTCAATGTGAATGTTGATTCGTCAGAAAAAAGAATGGTACCAAGAGCTATCTCATTTCTGTTCAGCTTATTCATCAATCTTTCGCAGAAATCCATTCTACGATCTGGATCGTCTTCTGTTAACTCCTGCACAAAAGTTAATTTGTAGGGATGAAGTTTTTCTTTATGAAGACATCTTAGAACAGTTGTATGACTAACATTATTTTCACGGGAAATTTGACGTGTACTTGAAGTTGGATTCTCTTCGACACTTAACAAAATATCCACTTTCACATCATCTTCAACGAATTGTGGTTTTCTTTTCAATGGTTTGACATGTCCAACTTCTCTGAATTGTGCATGAATTTTAGACACAGTACTTTGTGAAATATTAGGCAATTCGGGATACCTGTGATTAAATAAGTTTGCCACTTCAACTCGACTTCTGCAGTTATCCCCGTACCCGATCATCATTAAAATCTCAAAACGGTGAGTCTCAGTTAAATATTTCATTGTTATGTCGACAAGGAAAGAGTGTTTGACAAAGATTTTACTTTTTCAGTATAAACTGTCAACACATCCACAACTGACAGAATAGAAAACAATCCACATTATTTACCGATTTAAAACAATCTACATTATTTACCGATTTTGTCTAATTATTGGCGTTTTTAGGCAATTTTTAGGTATTTATGATAAAATTCATGGGCGTAGCAGGTTTTGTTTAATATACAAATCCGTCTAATAACTAGTTAGTTTAGATTTTTGATAAATCCATATTTAGCTAATTTAAAAAAGTACCAATATTTCAAGTGTAATAAATTATTAATTTTAAAATTTCACCCTGTATAATTTATAATTGTCCATACATTATTTAGTTTGTTGGAATCGGTTCATTAAGAGGATTTCAAAAATACGCAAATATACAGGGTGTTTCATTAAAAAAAACACCGACTATGGCATACTTGCGTGAATCACCCTGTACATTTAAATTTATGTTTACATAACGCACAACTCAATTCAAAAGTTGACGTGTCTCGGCATTTTTTATAATTTTTTAAAATAATAACATAAAGAATTTTATTCCATAAGTGGTTTCCACACTGTATCTTTTTATATCTACACAATCATATTAAAATATTTATAAATAAGGTGGTCAACCATTTATCGAGAAAGCTACTTTCAACTTGAAAATAAAAGTTGTTAAATTTATCATCCTAAACACAAAAAAATAATACAATGATCAAATAGATTAAAAAATTAGGCTCAACTATTATTTTACCAGTCAAACATTTCAGTTGTAAAATAGTTATCTTTGCGCTTTTCGGAGGAACGAGTACGATACAGTGCTATTGTTATAGGATCAACGACTACCTGCTGTGAGTTTTGGTCTTAAATCAATCATGTTGGAATAAGTCAAAACGAAATATCTTGGAATGAAGTTTACTTGAGTAATCAATAGTAAAAGCGACGAATATGTGTCCGTAGCCCTTGCCGACTTTTTATTTTGACTGACATTGTTGATCAAAGAAGAAAGTTGGCAAGGGGACAAACACGTGTTCGTCGCTTCTGCAATTGCTTTTGGACAAACTTTACGTAGTTCTTCGTCCTTATCTTTGAAATCACATTGCAAAATACCTATTTGGCTACAGCTAATTTATGTCACTTACAGATTGACCTTTGAATCCCTAAATGCCTAAAAGGCAATTAAGGAGTGTAAAATGTCAAACAAACCGTTTATGCGCTTCTACGAAAATTCTTGCACACTCTAAAATTTTATCTGGAGAACATAGAACATGTTTTATGTTTTCATTTAGAAAAATTTTGCCAGCACCGAAAGCAAAATAATGTTTTTACTTCCCGTTTTCAATTTTTATCAAAAAAATAGTTCAGTAACAAAAATAAATCAAAAATAAATTCTATGTTCTAACTTACTAAAAACAAAACAAAAATAGTTAAAGTGCTCACTACATCGCAACTTTTCGTGCTTTGACCCTGGCAATATCATCAATTAATTTATCGATATTATAGCCACGTTGCTTAATTTTTCCTAGCCCATCGAAGATATTATATAGTATTTTATTTCTGGCGCCCAGAGCAACCGCTCTCCTTAGTGTGGCCCTGGCAAATGTTTTCATGTCACTAAATTCAATAATTATAAGTATATTATATTCTGTTATTGGGACACCCAGTATAACAAAACATTAATTTAAAATGTATTTAGTTCTGTGTACTTTACCAAATGATAGGCACTTATTTTTCGTAACAATATTTGGAGTTGAAATGTTTATTTTCTTTTTTTGGCAAAGTAGAAACAATATATTTTTGAATCAGGAATGTGCTCAACAATAAAACTTTTAACAATATCTTTTTTTAAATAATTAAATTAATAAAAAGTGACAATAATACTTAGCTCTCTAGTACACGCATGTGCTGTCTAAACCCTCACAATCGACAGTTCCGGGCGAAGCTGTTCAAGTTTAATATTCCGACCAGTCGGTAGTACGAATCCGAACTCGGTTGGAGTAGTTTTGGTTTTTACTTTTTTTTTCTTTTTTTTCTTTTCGTTTGTTTTTATTTTGCCTTTTATAGTAGTATTTCAGTTTAATTTGTTAAGTTATTTTGAAACGGTTGTGACTTTCCACATGTTTAATTTGCCGGATTTTGGTGAGTTTGATTTAGTTGTTTACTTTTGAAATTTTATTAAATACATGGGTACTTATGACATGATGTTTTTACTGTCCACAAAGTATAGGAGATAGAGGGTATGTTATTATCTATTCGATTACAGCTTTATGTAAGTAAGCTTCAGTAACTTTTAAACTAAAATAACTTGAATCAATGACAGGCTCTGAACATTGATAATAATTTTGTTAAACTGAACTGATCGCGTGTTTCCAATATTCCCCTAAATATATAGGGTTTGTTATGCCTTTTACGAAAATAGCTACATCATCTATAAATAACTAAATTTAAATTCATGTGAGCATACAGTAGGAAGTTACTACATTCTGAAGTGTTAAAAACTAGACCATTCCCAACTGCTTTTATTTACATACCTAGTTTGTAATTTGATATGCCCACGCTATTCACGCTTTTTTATTTTAAATCACGGTTCCAGACAGTAATGCTGTTTTTAACGTTGGTGGTCATAATGACAGCTGTTAACAAAAAGTTAAATTGTTGACTGATCATATCATATCACTACCAAAAATTTTTATACCACGTTATTTTCCCTGAAAATCGTACATATTAGGATGTCTAATGGGTATTGTGAATAAAATATTCTAGTTTGCTCTGTTTCATAGTTTTAATTATGATTTCTGTGTGTAGAATAGACAGATGTATCGTCTGTTCCGTACATTTTACGTTTATAGCCATAGATATATGGGGTCAGAGAGATTGACGATAGTTCACCCCAACGTTAGTGTTTCCCGTTACTTAATGTCATATGGATCCAAACTTTTTTCACAATGATCTTGATTATAATGCAAATGGATTTAAGTACACCCTATTTTATACATGCAATGCAAGTGACTAATATTTATTTAGACTCTAGCGTGGTATAAATTAGTCTAGATTATTGCTTGATATACATGCAGTTATTAGTTAAAATAATTTCTATTGAGGTATGTACTAATTTATTTACATAATTATGAAGAACCAGACTTTTTTTTTAAATACAATGAGAGGCTCAGAGAAATATTGCACATACTTTTATAGGTATTCAATGTGAGCTATACTTTCTGTTTAATTTTTATTATTATGTTCTCTGATTTTTCGAATTCTCTCATACAGGCATATGTACACAGGGCTCTTTTAATTTGAAATAAAATTTATAATACAGTCACTGTATGTGATAAAAATAGGTTAGGTACCTGAAAAGTGGTGATTCTATAGATTTTTTCGCCTGCCTTACCAGGAAATCAATCATATGAACACCCAAAATAGGACGTATTGTTTAGCATCCAAAGGGCGGAAAATTCGTAACACCACAATTTTTGAAGTTTTCACCAACTGTCACTTGAGTACTTTGACGTTTCATTGAAGAATACACAACAAGAGTAAAGCCCGGTGTAAATCCTTTGATGCTGAAGGGACAAAAAGAAACAACCTTGAAGGTGACGGTAACTCTGGCATACACTAAGAATCATATGGGTATAGCTTTACTCGAATCACATTGATAGAAGGTATTTTAGCTCTAGATTGTGCAAAGCATTGCTGTAGTTGGAACCATAGATAAAGGATGGGTTAGGTTAGGTTAGGTTAGGTTGATATTCGATAGACTAGATAGGCAATTCAGTATTCAAGTTTTGGTTTCTGTTTACCGCGCTCTCTGGCGAGTGTGATGAGATATAAAGCAAAAATCGGGAAGTGTAGATTTAAAATTAAAATTTTTGTATGAATTTTATATCTTTTTGTATTTATTTAGGTTGGATCTCTTTTCAGCTTTGTCTTTTTCTGCTACTATACTATAAATTATTAATTGAATGCCAATTCTCAGTTTCATAATGATACTCCAATAGAAATCTAGATTTTTTAATAACCAAGTTGGCAGACCCAATATTATTTTCTGTAGAATGTTTGACAGTTTATAAGAGATTGACAGTTTGAATCTTTTGCGTGTGTTTAAAAGAAGTGTCGAGTACGGGACCAAAAATACTTTATGACCAAGGTAAATACATATTTAAACTTATTAATTTTTGTTTATAATTGTTTATTACTAATTTTGTGTAACAGTAACATACCTAATAATGGCCTTCTCAAACGAAGTATATTAGTATACTACTAATGGCCGAACTAATACCAAAAGATCTTATTTTTCCTTTAAAATTAGACATTCCCCTATTATTTAAATATATCATTAGTTATCTTGGAAAACTTGTCAAAGCATTGTATAAAATTATTGAATCTTTCTACTATTAATTTGAATAATTTTTATATTTTTTGATAATTTACATTGTCTTGGGACATTTCCTAGGGTTTATTTTTCATGTTCATTTGATTATAAATGAAGTTTTAGTCAAAAAGTAATGAAAAAACGTATTATTAACCTAGGTAAATGATCGTTATCAAAAATAATTGATTTGTTAGTAAAATTTATACTATACGATTGGCCCAAAATCATTTGTTCATAATGATAATGAATCCACAAAAGAAAAAACTCCACTAAAATCAGTCTTTTAACAATAATAACCCAACAGAATTTATAAACAAAGAAATTAGGAATACAGAAAATGGCCCATTGTAAATACACAATATTAATAACAACAATAATATTAATATCTCAGCTAACATAAATTTTAACAACTTGACAGTATCATATTTTATCAGAAAGAATTAAGAAAATTGGTAATCAATTCAATTTTCGAACTAGCTTTAAATCTAAAAATACGTTGAGATCTATACTAACAAAAACTAAACTAAAAATTGAGGAACAATCTTCGAAAAACTGCATCCTATATCAGCTATCCTGTGAATGAGACAAGTTTTATTTAGGTGAAACATCTAAAAAGTCCGAATAAATGAACACAAAAAGTATTTCAAAGATAGGGAGTTCTTTAAGTCAGGTATTTGCAAACATGCTTGGGAAGAGGGGCATCCGAGGGGGAAACCGCTGACCAAAATTTGTACACTAAAATAATACCATATTTGGCAAATAATACCAAAATTACCCACTTGAAATACCAAAAATTACCAGAAAAAACCAACATTACCTCAAATATTACCATATAATAAATCTGCGTTGACACGTGAGTCGACACGGTTATATCTCTCCCTGTTTATATTAATTGTAGGACGTTTGAGAGACAAAGCGAGAAGCGAGAAGATTTTAAAAAGTGTAAAAAAACGAATACAGTGCACGAAAATCGTCCATCAGATGATGTGGTTGTGACAAGGGTTGCGACGTTGCAAGATTTCCTCATAATATTTATTTTTAATTATCGATGTTACTGAGCACGCGCATATTAAAAAAAGTATCCTGAAAAATTAACGAGATTACCACAAAATTACTATAAAAATACCAATAATACCAAATATTACCAAAAATACCATACTAAAGTGTACACCAAATACCATCAGCGGCTTCCCTCTCGGGGGCATTATCAGGTATCTTGTGAATGAGACAAGTTTTATTTAGGTGAAACATCTAAAAAGTCCGAATGAATGAACACAAAAAATATTTTAAAGATAGGGAGTTCTTTAAGCTAGGTATTTGTAAACATGCTTGGGAAGAGGGGCATCATATTCAATTGGATTTTGCGGACATAACATTGAAAGAGTCCAATAGTAAAAGACGAAAAATCAAAGAAAGTGCTTTAATACAACTAAATACAGGTGATTGTGTAACTAGTATGGGTTACCAACGTTAGAAAAAGAAATTTCCAATAATCAATTACCTGCGTTATCAGAATAGTTATCATAAGTTTTTATCCAGGTTTTCCTATGATTTATCATTTTGATTGTTGTTAATCGATAAACACGCTTCAATACACAAAATTATGGCGTGCCGTTTTGGTATTTAATAACATCGTTTTAAAAGGGGAAAAAAATATATATCCCTTCTTTCAAACATTTTTATTTCGTAATTATTCTGTTGAAGAATTAAAATTATGTTTTTCATAATAATAATACGGAAATTTCTATTATGGAAAACATAATATAAATTGCCGATTTAAAATTATGAAATACATAATAAAAATTCATGAATTAAAATTATGAAAAACATAATAGAAATTCAATTTCCATTATGTATTGAGGTTGCCTATACTAATCTAATGCAAGTACCTGAAATCGTATAGTAAATGCATTACTACAGAATAGGCAACCTCAATACATAATGTAAATTGAATTTCTATTATGTTTTCAATAATTTTAATTCTTGAATTTCTATTATGTTTTTCATAATTTTAAATCGGTAATATCTATTATGTTTTTCATAATGGAAATCCGTGTATTATTATTATGAAAAACATAATGGAAATTGAAGAAAAAAAATTATGAAAAACATAATACAAATCCGTTTAGTATTACTATTCAATAATTTTTATTCTTGAATTTGTATAATGTTTTTCATAATTTTAATTCTTGAATTTCTAATTTCTAGTAACACCAAACGCGTTTTATTAACAAAATTTCCGAAATAAGCGTTATATCAATAAAATCCTTCCTGGAGCGTGCACTTCACTGAACCCCATTGCTAGTAGACAATAATATTGTTAAAATATGCAATAAAATAATTTATTTCACATTATGATCTACTTTGAATGAACTTTAAAAAAAGACAATTAATGTGTATTCTATAGAATTATTACAAATGACTGTCATCATGCATATTTTCCCGTCTTGCCCTTGCCTTTATAGTGCTTTTACTAGTTGTTATTTTCGGCGCATACATTGTGTGTGGGTGAATTTGATGACGTGAATCAACGTGTATTATCAACGATGGAAGTTAATTACTTGCACACCCTTACCATCATTTGATAAGAAAAAATCGAGGAAAAAATTAATGAAGGAGAGACATCTTCAAATAAACACAAGTAAAACCCGAACTTACATGATGTTCAATAATAAATAAACAATTTTAATCATGACTAATCTATTATTTGTTTATTATACATGAATTTACTGATAATATTATCTTCGTTATTCCCTAGTGAATAGTGATTTCAATATTCAGTGGTCTTGATGATTTCTAGACCAAACATGAAAAGCACAAACTTGTATATTATTATTTTGTATGAACCATTCGAAAATCACGTCAGAGCGCTTGCTGCCAGCACTTTTATACTTAATTTTAATTTGAAACTTCAAACCGTTCACTTTATTCAAGCACCACTCTTTCAAGTTTCAAGCTATCTTTTAAAACAACTCAAAAAAGAGAGACAGTGAAAGTGAGTTATGTCTCATCTACGAGAAGCCTAAAAAATGTCCAATTTAAATTATAACATGTGTGTATAGTATAGTATAGTAAGTCGTTACCTTCAAGGATTAAGGTTATACCTACTTCTTACTGACTTAAGGTACATTTACATACAATTACGCGCGTGCTTAATCATCACATAATGATCATTTACATTGGTTCTAAATTTTTTGATTATGTTATTTGTCTTGCCGTAGTTTTTCGTGAGTTGGATACCTTAAAAAAATAAAAATAATGGACGAGAATAAGATTAAAAGTTTAGTATTATGCTCTATCGTAATAACGTTACATAAAAAACCGCCCAAAAATTGTGTGAGAAAGAAAATTCGCAAAAAAGGAGGTTTTGGGTACGAGACATTTATTTAGCAATATTTAGCATACTATTAGCAATCTGTGATGCAAAATATAATCTTTCTTGATATTGGGTCTTATGGAGGCATGAAGCACAGAGTGATGGTGGCATATTAAAAAATTCCACATTTGGAAAAAACCTCTCAGCAGACACATTAAATATACAAACAAGTAAACTTCTTCCCTATACTGCAGATGAAGTGCCAACATTTTTTATTGGTGATGAAGCTTTTCCTCTTCAAAGAAATTTAATGAGACAAAAATGATCATAAAATTTTCTTAACAATCGTAACTTAACCTTAAAATTTCAAATTAAATTGTCTTTCTGCTTGCATTTGTCAAGCAGAAGAACAAGCCCGCTCAAGTTTAAGCAAAAGTAAAATTTTCAATGTAAATGGATACATGGAGACGTCATATGTCAAGCGAGCAAATTTTAATTGAATGTAAATGTACCTTTAGGATTTTTAACAAATAAGTTTTTGCTATATTTAATAACCGGTGTGAAGATACCAGCTAATTTTATCTTCAAAAATGTTGAGAACTGCTCAAATCGTGGTTTCAGTGGCGTGCAAAAGTATATTAAATCGAGTTCATATTTCAGTGAGTAGTGTAGAGGACACAATATTTGAAGGAAATTGTTATTACTATTCCTCCGTTTCCAATCGCGTAAAACAGTTCTCTGTAATTCGCCAATTTATCACCGACAAACGTAAGGGCCAAACGTATCGCTCAGCAGCTGTGAAACTACGAGACGTGAGTGCTTTCATGACTCGTATTATGTATTCATCACGCTTTCGCATAACAAATAACAAAGGTTATTCGTACTAGTGACATACGAGAACGTGCAACAGAGGGTGACTGATATTATTAAAAACTATAGTAGGTTATTTCAGGACTAGCGTCTAGGTGGTCACATGGCATGGCTGCCGAACGAGAGCTTATTTACCCGACTCGGCACCAACGTTGTCAAATTTAATTTATTGAATCTCTGCACTCCCCAAATTTAGTAGTTGAGGTGCGCATGCGTCCAAGCAGTCTTTAACCGGCATCTATTCGATGTGACTGAATGTGAGCTGATTAGCACAGTTGGTAGGATACTGTGCTTACAACTCAGAGGTCGTAGGTTCGAAACCCAGTTAGGACGTGGGTTTTTTTGTTTCTTTCTTAGTTTTTTATTTCTTATTTTCTGATATTTTCATACATAGTTACACTTTGATCAACCGGGTTTGGGCCTGGGTTTTCTTGTTTTTTTTTAGTTTTCTATTTATTATTTTCTGATATTTACATATTTACTTCAATATTGTTATGTTACTATTAAATTTGACAACGTTGGCGCCTATCGTTCATCTTCGGAAAGCCATGATGCGTGACCACTTAGACGTTAGTTATTTCAGGAAAACGTCAAGATCGAATAGAAATGTACACATGCTATACCGATTGCACGTTGCGTCTGTGTACGTATTGGCAATAATATTGCTAGCTGTGAATTGCTTCATTATGTAAGCCCAATCATAGTTTCACACCTGTCAAAAAAGCACCGTGAATTGGTCAATGAAACGAAAAACATGTGCTACGCCAATGAAGAATCCAGTAATCAAAACAATTTTAAAGGGAATTTCAGGAATCCATTTCCTTACCCGCGTTCAATTTTATTTTTATATCTTCTATCCGTGGTTTGAAAGGGCGTTGGCTAACATACCTCAATGTGAAAATTTAAAATTAAAGTTTTAGTATACATGCGACAAATCGTCAATCATACTGTAGGAAACAATAAATTAACGGAAAAAATTTAGATAGGCAAGTGAATAGTGCGTGATAATGCCCCTAGTCTGTTCTAAGCGAGTACCTAAATGTGTTCAGAATAATAGAGCATAGCACCTGGGAGATTACTGGATAGAAAAGGAACATTTACCTAAGTTGAAGCCTGCAGATATCCTAAAATTCCTCCGAGAAATAGGACTAAACGAGCTACTAGTTTCTAAGAATCTCCTCAGAAAAGTCAATCATACTGTAGGAAACAATGAATTGACTGAAAAAATTTAGACAAGTGAATAATGCGTGATATTACCCTACTTGGCTCTAAGCGAGTGCCTAAATTTGTTCATTATTTGTTGGAATCTTCTAAAATGCGTTTTGTTTTCAAGCATAGACGATGTGTGGGTTGCCATATGTGTAAAAAAGTAAATAGCTATTGCTGATCAATGGTGATTTGTACCATTAAATAAAACTGCTTAAATCTTGGATCTTATTTAATCGATCAGCTAACATCCCGTTGTCACGAATATGTAAGGCTTCCATCCTGACCTTAATCCAATTTAGCCAACTTGGGAATCGTTAAAATAATATTTAGCAGTTAAAAACGTTAATTTTGACCTAGAAAGGAATTTTCACCGAATAAGTTTGTTCATGTAATAATAGACCGAACATTCACTTCACCTTGCGTGCCCCCAAAGTGAGTGCCGCATTTTAACTAACTTAAGAGCCCTTTGTGACTAGGATACTGAATCTGAGATACGCGTATACGAGATACAGAAAATACATGCGTTTAAATGTAGGTATTCATCTCGGCATACCGCATCGCGATACTTATTTCTGAATCTCGCTCCTTCAGCCGCCGGCGACATTATCCCAATGCAAGATACCGAATTATCATTGTGGCTTATGAACCTGTTAATAACTTTTGCGATTCAAAAAGCAGCATAACTTAGGTGTAGTAACATTTTTATTATTCATTATATTGTGGAATTATTTAGAAACAGTTAGTTCCATATAAGAAAATCATACGAAAATGGTTACTATTACCACCGTACACTAACTACCGACAAGTAAATTCACTTCGTGTCGATTTATGGGTTACCTTACCCCTCCTATTGTTTGGCGAGTTCTGGTTAGTTTAAATCGAGTATTAAATGTTGTATCATGATAACAGACGTGTAAGGCGCCAGAGAAAAGATGTACCAAAATTTTCAAACGTTCCGACGCAAGTGAATTTACTTGTCGGTAGTTAATGTCGTTCTTTTGATAATATGCTCATATGCATTTTATTATCCTCATTGATTAATTCACTTTTCAATATATTATGAAGTTCTTCAAACGATTTTATAGACATTCGACAATAATTAAAAAACTTTGTTCGATCTTGTAAGTAAGTTATAGGTTCCTTTAATTTCCCTTAATTTTACTATAGGATGAACCCCACTTTAACTTCTTTTTTTTTTGTATAAAATTTGTCACAGCATAATGCACTCTTCAACGTCCATGTTAAAAAAAGCACTGATATTGTCTTTGCATATCTTTTAGACCTATATAAAGTATTTGACAGTGTACCTAGGCAGCAGATATCGGAAAGACTTTATAGAAGAAATGTGAACGAAAAGCTGATAAGAAATATTAAAATTATGTGATAAGATCGGATAGATTCATAACACACGACGGACTGAGAGAAAGAAATCTAGCGTTGCCTGAAGCAAAAACCAAGGTAGAATGATGAAAATTCGTACATGGATGAAAATGAATTATTTTCCTACACCATACTATATGGTAGAAGGATTTTGATTAAATATATACAGTGTGGAAACCACTTATGGAATAAAATTCTTTATGTCATTATTTTAGAAAGTTATGAAAAATGCCGAGACACGTCAACTTTTAAATTGAGTTGTGCGTTATGTAAACATAAATTTAAATGTACAGGGTGATTCACGCAAGTTTGCCATAGTCGGTGTTTTTTTTAGTGAAGCACCCTGTATATTTGCATATTTTTGAAATCCTCTTTATGAACCGATTCCAACAAACTAAATAATGTATGGTCAATTATGAATTATACAGGGTGAAATTTTAAAATTAATAATTCATTACACTTGAAATATTGGTAGGTACTTTTTTAAATTAGCTAAATATGGATTTATCAAAAATCTAAGCTAACTAATTATTAGACGTATTTGTATATTAAACAAAACCTGCTACTCCCATGAATGTTATCATAAATACCTAAAAATTGCCTAAAAACGCCAATAATTAGACAAAATCGGTAAATAAGGTGGATTGTTTTCTATTCTGTCAGTTGCTGATGTGTTGACAGTTTATACTGAAAAAGTAAAATCTTTGTCAAACACTCTTTCCTTGTCGACATAACAATGAAATATTTAACTGAGACTCACCGAATTGAGATTCTAATGATGATCGGGTACGGGGATAACTGCAGAAGTCAAGTTGAAGTGGCAAACTTATTTCATCACAGGTATCCCGAATGGCCTAATATTTCACAAAGTACTGTGTCTAAAATTCATGCACAATTCAGAGAACTTGGACATGTCAAACCATTGAAAAGGAAATCACACTTCGTTGAAGATGATGTGAAAGTGGATATTTTGTTAAGTGTCGAAGAGAATCCAACTTCAAGTACACGTCAAATTGCCCGTGAAAATAATGTTAGTCATACAACTGTTCTAAGATGTCTTCATAAAGAAAAACTTCATCCCTACAAATTAACTTTTGTACAGGAGTTAACAGAAGACGAACAAAGTATATATGCAACACAACCAACTAGCATTGTAGACCTCAAAGACAGGATAACTACAGAAATACGGAATATTTCACCTCAAACTTTAAACAAAGTTAAGGAGGAGTTCTATAGGAGACTGTGCTATTACCAACAACTAGGTGGAGAACATTTTTAGCATTTATTTTAATGTATTAAAATCAAATACATCAGGTATTTTATGTATGTGTTTAATAACTGTAAAAATAAAAATTTCACCCTGTATAATTCATAATTGACCATACATTATTTAGTTTGTTGGAATCGGTTCATTAAGAGGATTTCAAAAATATGCAAATATACAGTTTGTTTCATTAAAAAAAACAACACCGACTATGGCATACTTGCGTGAATAACCCTGTTCATTTAAATTTATGTTTACATAACGCACAACTCAATTCAAAACTTGACGTGTCTCGGCATTCTTTATAATTTTCTGAAATAATGACAGAGAATTTTATTCCATAAGTGGTTTCCACACTGTATAAAACATTGCTATTGTATTTGTACTGAAAAAATTTGTTTACAAAACTATATTCTGTACCTTGAATGTATCTGGCCTAAATTCTGTATCTCTGATACAGTATCCTAGTTTGAAAGGGCTCTAAGGCAGTATTAGACAATTCCTTTTTTTTTCGTCAAGGTAGTGTGCTTCACACGCATTCGTCTCGCTGGGCTCGGTTCTGAATAAACCTAATCTTATCTAACAGAATACTCTGTATACACAATTTGACCTTTGGATACCTCAAAATAATAACAATGGTATGTTGTTTGTGTATAAAAATATCTAGTTATTTAATTGACTGTTAAATTAGTTTAGTATTACCCGTACACCTTTATTGTTCAGGCTAGTTACGCGATGGATTAGGGTGTGTGGCATAAGCTAATTAATTGGTTATTAATGTACCTACGCACCTAAACGCGAAATGATTTTCCACTACAAATAATAGTAAAATAATATTAAGAAAACTGATCTGGATACCATTTGGTAACTCTCAAAACTTTCATAAATTATAACTTTGACGTCAAAATTTTGATAGTATTTGTCTGCGGAAAACTAAAAAGCAAAGGAGTAGATTCAATTTTTTATGCTCTTTTAAATTATAAAGAGCAATTTAAAAAATATATACAAGGTGTTGTTTTTAATATAGACTAGTTTTGAAATGTTTTGTCAAATCTGATATGGTTGATCTTTTTGGTTATACTTTATTGGAATTTCCAGGTAATGGTTATTACGTCTATCAAATTTAAAAATAATATACAGAATAATTCGGAAGTTGAAAAAATAGGCTAAATTGATCTCTGCGTTAGAAGAAGGAAACACAATATAATCGAAGGTGTCTTTACTTTTTATTTAATTACAAATATTTAATATATTGTTTTGTTGCTCTCTTTCTCTAACGATACTTGGGTCTTTTTTCAGAGACGTCTTCAACTATTTAATATCTATTAGATCGGATACTAAGTATCGATATTTATATTAACCCCGAGCATAATTCTCAATATTCGACTTATTGATTATTTTTTCAGGGCTATTAAATATTTTTTAGTATTTTTCCTAACAGCCAGGGTCACTTTGATGAAAACGTGACTAGTATTGAAAAATAAGTAACCGAAACTATTGTTTTAAACAATAATTTATATTGTATCAAACCGCAGTTTGGATAGTTAGCTGTATAAAATATCTTTATTGCTATACATTTTGATTTAAAGGTCAATGGAATAACACATGGACTAAACTAAATTATTTAAAAATTAGACTAGATTAACACAAGGTATTGAACGCCTTCTTCGAGCAAAAGTATATCTTCTCCTGAAATTCGTTATTTTTCGATTTTCAATGAAAAATGTTAGTGCAATCGATTTTTTTAATAGTATAGTTTTTTCACAATTTTTATTAACTATACAGGAGTCATAAGGAGCTGTACACTTATCTTTTATTGGTGTTCCTAAAGGAAATGTCAAGTGACCATTAAAAAGTGTCAACTCCCTTTATACTCCCAATATAACACAAGCTAAGAAGTTTATCAAAAATCAATTGCCGAAGCGACGAACACGTGTTGGCCCATTTTGTTCAAATATTTTATATAACCTAAGATATTAAATAAAACGACATCTCAAAATTGAATAGTTTATTTACAAAACAATGTGAAATAAACAGTAGTATATACAATTACAAATAAAGTTTGGTACGAAGAACGAGTACCGCAAGAATGGAAAACAGCATTAATAACACCAATATATAAGAAGGAAGATAAATATGATTGTAATAACTACAGAGGAATCAATTTATTGAATGTTTCTATGAAAATTTACGAACAAATATTGGACACAAAAATTAAATCAGTAACAGAAAATAATCTAGAAGAATGCCAAAATGGATTTAGAAAGGGAAGGAGTATTCAGGATCACATATTTACACTAAAGCAGATCATGGAGAAGACAATAGAGCGAGACAAAGAAGTATATTTAGGTTTTATTGACATGGAAAAGGCCTTTGATCGAGTACCAAGAAATAAGCTATGGAAAATACTATCAGAAAGAGGAATAGAAAATAAAATGATCAGAGTATTGAAAAATATAAACAGTGAAAACACTAATTTTGTTATACATCAAAATAGCATCTCGGAAGCTTTCACAACAAAAGAAGGATTGAGGCAAGGAGGAGGTTTAAGTCCTACACTGTTCACAATATATATTGATGAGGTAATAAAGAAATGTAAAATAAAAGTTGAAAAATTCAAGGTAGGATACAGATATATGGAAATAGTACAAGTGTCGGAAGGAGCTTTTGCAGATTATATAGTCATTGTGACTGAAAAGGAAGTTGATTTACAAAAGAACTTAGAGATTTGGAATTGTGCACTAGAACAATTAAATAAAAACAAAACAAAAGTTATGGCAATAGGAAAGGAACATAAAAACATACAGATAATAGTAGACAATGTTATAATTGAACAAGTAACAAGTTTCAAATATCTAGGTGTAGAACTACAAGAGAACGGGAGACAGGAAAAAGAAATAAATGATGAGTGCAAAAAACATTGAAATTGTACTACGCAATGAATCAGGCTTTTATAAACAAAAAAGAGATATCAATGAAGACCAAATTAAATGTATTTAAGACCATATATAGACCAATTCTGACATTTGACTGTGAATCATGGACACTGACAGGCAGACAGAAGAGCAAAATGGAAATGAAATATCTGAGAAGAGTTAAAGGAGTCAAAAGAATAGATAAAGTAAGGAATACAACGATAAAAAAGGATCTAGAAATAAAATCGACACTTGAGTATATTCAATCAAGACAATTGGGATGGTGGGGACACCTACAAAGAATGTCAAATTACAGACAAGTTAAGCAAGTTTGGGAGGCAAGAAATATGAATAAGAGAAAACGCGGGAGGCCGAGAGAAACATGGGACGGCATAATTGGAAAAATTCTTCAAGAAAAGGGATGGAATGAGGCAAAAATATTAGCAAGAAATAAGAAAGAATGGGCCAAGTTTGTTCATGAAGACATTACTACAGAATAACTTAATGTATTAAAATGTATCACCCTACACCATTAAAAATGGTATTTGGGTTAATGATAATATATATATATACAATTACAAATCGTGATTTACTCCACAAATTCCAGAATTAGACTAACTATCCCTTTTCTCCAGAATGAATTTGAAGATATTTAATACTGGACAAATATATAAACAACTCCACAAAAAATGTTTCCTTCATTATCTTCGCTAGGGTCGCAGTACTGAACCCAATACGGTAGAAGTGGCGTATTTCCTACAATAATTTATATTCAAATTTCATGTTTTTATTAAAAACTGATTGATATTGTGGGAAAAATGGATACGCCGGTTTTGTTATTAATTTATAGGTTCGTTCCAACTTTGGCGCTCTATACAGTACTCGATACGATTTCAGGACGGTTCTTAAATGCCAGTTGGATCAAACCTAGTATCGCTCTTGGTACGGTACAAAAACTACCTTCAGGGGTGACATTCTGTTCACACTAGCAAGTAGTCTTGAACAAATTTGGTTGTTTTGGAGCGACAAATAGTTCTAATTTCTGATACCCATAAGGTGACGCCTACGTATTTTCTATCTTTCCTTGTCAAAATATCAATGTAAAAGCGATCGCTAGTTTTTATGAACGGAATGTCACCCCCTGGAAGAGGTGATAAAGTTGATATGCCCATCCCTAATTCGAGCTTGTGCACTATACAGTACTCGATACTATTCCAGGACGGTTCCTAAATGCCAGTTGGAACGATCCTTATGTCATTTTTTAAATCTTGTTAAGATTTTACAAAAACCATATACAGGGTGAGATTTTTTATATGAAAAAAACGATCTAATTTTTAAAGACCGGTCCTGTTGAATTTCTAGATATAATGAAGTTTTAATAAGGGTGAAACATTTTACCAAAATATGATAAATCGAGCTTACCTTTCAAAAGTAATGACGAAAAAAAATTTCACATTTCGCTCTCTGTATATTCACAATGGTAGGATATAGAAAAAAGTAATTCATTATTTTTAATCAACAATAAATATCAAAAAAAGTGAATAGCTTAAGGTTTATAGCTTTGTTGTATATAAAATGTTATCTATCAAAAGCATTTGGTTGTGTTCATATGCATGGTGTACAATAGTGAAATTAGCTTATTTTTAAACTACGTGTTTGACCCTATTCTGTTATCTTTTCTACAAACTATGGTTTACTATTAAATAATGTACAATAGATAATCAAAATAATAAACCCGGTGGTCAAATAAGCAGGGCCGTGCGGTACTATGAAGCAGGGAGGCAACTGCATGAGGCGGCCCTACAAAAGTGCGGCATTAGGAGAGCGAAGCTGAAAATTATTCATTCCTCCTGTTTTTTATTTAGAACTTAAACTTCAACTTTTTCCGGTATGTGTAAGCGCGAACAAAGTTATTAATCAGAAAAGAATTTATGTTGTTATAATATAACATAATTATTAAAGAATAGCTATATTATCATCAATGTTCAACACAAATCTAAGAGGGTCAATATTCAACCCATAGTTGTTTTTACGGTCCGACGATTTATGATTAAAAAAAAGACACTTTTATTATCGGCACCAATAGGGTAGGGTATCATCTTACATGATTTATGATTTCTCACGCCGCTTTTAATATTGCTGATAATATCCTTTTTTAAATAGACTTAGAATTTATACTATTTATATTTTGAAAATAAAGATAGGCATGCGGGTTTTTTTTCGTGTTTTTTTTATCTCAATTTTAAAATATTCAAAATAAGGGGCGGCAGTTGGGAGGCCATGCATCACCCTGAAAAATATCACTGCACGACCCTGCAAATAAGCAAGGTAAAAGGGCTATAATTAGGAAAAAGCTTAATATACGATCTTTCGGTAGAAATCATTGTACGAAAGAAATTGCTGGAAATTATTTTCAAGTCTGTAATATGTCCGCTTGATGGCATAACACTAATTAAAAAAGTTTTTTTCTGAAACTTGCCTAATTAAGGTAGGTATACTGAAAATGCATGCAAATAAATCCTACGTTTATAATTCAAGAAGTAACTTTGTTTTAGCACTTTGTCCTTCAAATAAAGTGGTGGGGTAAGACAAACATTGATCTCGAAGCATACGCCTTATTGCAAAAAATCGAACGAAGTTTCCATTAAATAAGTTCCGACTACTTGGATTTGTCTGCTTTTTTTGTTGTAATTCTTATATGAATTTACACTCTACATAATATTTTCTAAAACAGAACAATAATCCTATTGATGTCGGCACTGGCAACATCAAAATATATTTGAACAAAACAAAAATCAAGTTATTTTAAAATAGGCTTGTTTGGGTTCTTCAAATGGCGACATAATATTCTTTTGTCTGGTGTTGATGCCGACTGTGAGTAAAAAAAACGTTGAAATACTTATTTTTAACAATCTCTTCTCTTTTTTTATTACAAATATCATTACATTTTTAAATAAAAAAAAATTAGTAGTATTTGTATCTTTATATTAAAGTTTCCCTTTTTATGTTTTTCGCAATTAGTTTCCCTTTTGGCGTGAGTACCTACTTTATTTTTCAATACTGAAAGCTCCAAAAATTTTTACCAGCAGAGATAAATATCCAAACAAGATGAGCACGTTCTAAGAATATTTGGAATTATAGCAGTACATTTTCTTGTAGGTATACTTCCCGTAATATATATTGTGCGAACTTAAAGTTGTCGGCTCTTTGTTCGACTGTAATTCGATACGATACCGTCATAGTCCGCATAGGAAATATACGATTAGATAGCTGCATTAAAAATATGACGTCCACTAAACTCACAATAGCTGCAATTCTCTTTATCCTATTGGTCCATTTTGAGTGATGTCTGTCTGGCAAGAAAATCTGTGACACCAGTTTTAAATCCTTCCTCATTTCTAGAATCTTTGAAGTAATGGAAACCATAACACAAGCTATCTTGCTTTATCCTTTGATGGCAGTCCTTAATATACAAATTTGTGTTTGTTGTACAATGGATTTCGTCGCTATAAAATTTCTTGTTTCGAACTTTTGAGAACGTGTAATTAGTCCCTTTCAGCTTTCAGTCGAACTCTTTCTCTTATCTTTGATCTATACAGATTAGTGCTCCCCTTGCTGCTATTATTACAAACGATGTTTTAAAGTCTCTCATCGCGTTAGCATTTAATAGTTATTAAATTTTCTGCGATGAGATTTGTTTGGAATAATCCTGATTACCTGTCTCTTCTCTTATAAATATGTGATATAGTAATAAACAATTTTTCAGAATAAATCACTGCTTACATTTCCAAACTAAAAAGGAATGTTAACCTTTCTATAGTGACGTTATAAATTACAACTTTTTGCATAGGCAGTTTACCGTTAGTGTTTTTTGCTCAAGGCGCCCCTGCCGTCAAATCTATTCAATTATGTATAAAAATCTTACGTCGTCCATTGCCAAGTTGGCCCAGTGCCAGACAGCAAACAGCGTGATGGCACACCACCTATGGCCTCTTAATTAGAATTGTTAAAATAATACACATTTTACTTACAAATAAACACGTTTTTATCTTTTATTGATATGCTTTAAAATTTGAAGATACTGTGGATAAATAAAAAGTCTATGGAGCGCTGGCAGTTTTTATGTTTCTGTTGCATAAAAAAATATTCAATATTATCATTGTTCTTCCTTTTTTATATTACAGCATATTTGTTTAAAAAGTGAATCTAATTAATTTATCACTCCAAGGAGATATCTATGAAACGTAAAATTTGAACAGCTATGGAATTCTAATACGATGAATAGGATTGTGTTCTGCGCACAGACATATGTCTGTGGTTCTGCGGTTTTTAGAGTAACATCTTGAATTTTTTTAAATAACAATCCTGTTTCTTGTAATATATGACAGAAAAGCTTATTTTTTCCTCTCCAAATATATTGTAAATGATATAGCTGCCGTGTATAGATCGACTAGTGGAGATTAAGAATAAGACCCCGAAATAGTATTGAATTCTATCGTTCCTAACCTACCTATCGTTTGATAATGACTTTCAATTACATGGGAAGGGTGAAAGGAGAAATGTATCAGGCCGAAAAATGTGGAAGGGCCAGCGAAAAACTGTTAGTTGGAGTTAACAGTCCTTTCATCGGGTATAGAATCTGCTGTTTTATCTGGGTGGTCGTCGTCTTCTGGAACTGGTTTTGGCGTTTTGTTCGCTGTTTTGTTCGGTGCTTGCGAACATCCCATTTATCACATTTTATTTTCTATGATAATTGAAAATAATCTATTCAGAATTTATGTATCATGTTAACAGTTTGTTTCTTTGTTACAGATTATACATAAGGGTAATCTGTACCTTACAAAAAATACCAAAAAAATAATCATCAACTTTTCGACTTAAAGTAAACAAACAACACCAACTAAGTTAAGTGTACAGGATAAGTTATTTTAATAGACGAGTTCTTTAAAAAAAATTCAAAATTTCTTCGTTTCAATTGACTTAAGTAAAAAAAGAAGAAAAAATAATCATGATGTCCAACGGTTTAGATTCTACAGTTGTGGGACAACAAAATGGCAGTAGCGGCAATAGTGTCGGAGGAGGGCAAGAAGAATCAAAGACTAACCTTATTGTAAACTATTTACCTCAGACCATGACACAAGAAGAAATTAGATCTCTATTTTCCAGTATTGGTGAAGTTGAGAGTTGCAAACTAATTAGGGATAAAGTCACAGGTAACTTACTTTATTTTATTTGTATAAAATTGATTTATAGTTGCTATTGTTAATAACTATTTGAAAGAAAAAGTAATCCTTGCGCTTAAAAAAATCAAGTGTATCTCTAATCAACTAGGATTAATAAAACATTGTATAAACGCTATCACATAAGAATTAAGAAGATTCAATTTAACCCAAACTATGGTGATTTTGTTATAATAGGTCCTCGTCTTCAAATTGTGATCTGTACAACACTAATCCTATTTGCTTATTTCAAAAGTAAAAACATATCTACTACCTGTTCAATAATAGTCCACTCTGGGACTCTTTCAAAGCTAGGACCCGTGCTCTGTTAATAACAAAGTAATACGTAGTATGATAAAAAATATTATTATAATATCATGTATTCATGCCAGAAAAAACTAGATCTGAGATGAATTGCCTGAACCAGTGGAATCTTTTTTGACTATACTGTGGAGTCTTCGAATGTACCATACTTACCCCTACATGCTTCACTCTTCTTGAAATCCCTTCAATTCGTTAACAGTTATTCCCGCCCCTGTATCTAGGCTAAATCCAGAGTCTGCGCTGTAGCTTCATTGATTTCTTGATATCAACATTGCGTGGGATAGAGTATGCATTATCGATCTGTCCAAACTAAAGGGTGATGTTATAGCTCCACGCAGCTTTTTTACGATGTTGCCATTCGCCGTATTTAATAGAAATAATATATGGATTTTAATGTTTGGATATCATTGTCCAGCTTGCTAAATCGTTCTACATCGTTGCCAATGCCAATTTAGAATGCATAAATTCTTTATTTTATTAGTTCTAGTCTGTGTCAATGTACTTTCAATATTAAATATACATCGATAAGTTTTAAATAAAGTCGCCTTTTTAGGGCGCCAATGCAGTGCCAAAACATATCTGAAATGTGTGTTCGAGGGAAACAAAAAATGTCATTTGGTTATTATTGGCTGCAGTACGTTTATTTTTGGAAAATCACCTATGCTACATCGTTGTATTAGAATTAAAATGCTTAAAAAACATCAGAGAAATATAACGCAGGTTCGTTTTTGTTTGGAAAAAAAACTAAATTGAAATAGGTAGGACTATTTTGTTGCTCATGGCTTTGATTGAAGACGAAAGTCATAAATGATCAACTATGTTACATAGTTGTATTTGGTATTCGAAATAATGCAATTGGTATATCAATTGCCACAAAAGGAATTTCTGGCAAAACATAACAATCTGCACTGATAGTAGACAAGCCCTATTAGCCTTGAACAGACAACGTGTTATATCGGGGCTAGTACTAGAGTGCCACCAAGATTTAGCTAACGCCTCGGCAGATAACAATATTATCCAGAGGTGGGTTCAAGGTCACGACAGGAGTAAAGGAAATCGAATTGCCGATTCTTTAGCCAGGGTAGCGGCTGGACTGAACAGTTTAGGACCCAGTGACTCTGGGCGACCCTGGGAAGCTGGCGCCGAAGAAATATTTGGCGTTGACCAGAAAAAACCTACGTTTAACAGTAGAATTTCTGACTGGTCACTGTCAACTAAGGAAACACCTCCATACTATGGGGCTAGTGGACTCAACTCTATGCAGGATGTGTGAACAGGAAGATGAAACTGTCAGGCATGTCTTATGCGAGTGTCCGGAGTTATCGTCAATATGAGAGTGTGTGTTCGGTGAGTCTTGGCCTACACCTGCCGATATAGAGGAGATGTCTCCTAGTGACCAGTCCACCTTCCTGGGAAGGACATGATGGACGATGTCCTAGGAGGAGGTACAATGGGTCACATGTGGCCTAAGTGCTGTGAGCCTACACTCACCCTCCCTACTCTAAAGATACAGAGAATGAAAAAGATTTCCAAAAGTAAATATGTTACAGCCAATAACAAAAAACTAACCTTTTTTGTTTTCCTGATATAACGTAGGTATATAAGCGCGTATTTCCACTACAACCAGTATACTGTTGTTGCTTGAAATATTATATGTATGATCTTGGTTGAACTGGACTTTCAATTTAGATACAGAAATGAACCGTTTTAAAATAAGTATTGGAAGACATCTCTTTCGATACTCGATAAGGGGGTAATAAAAATTATTTTGGGAAATAACTTTAAAAACAAAGATAAAATCGACCTGTTTTACGTATGGAAATATAGTTTGAAATAATGGATCGTTTTCACATTTCATGAACGCACTGTATAAAACATAGTTGAAATTATTTTGTTACTACGGTATCATCGGAATTGAACGCTCTGTGACAGATCAACGAGAGATTTATTTATTAGCTCAGCTAACTATTCAAAGAATTTTCATTCCGTAAAACTAAGATGAATAAATATATACATAGATCAATATAAACGAGGTAACTTCATATAAATGGTCCAATAAGAAAACTACCCAATTTTAGATCAGTTCTGCTTTGCTCGTAATATTATTTAACGTTATTTTTGTTTTCCGTGTCTTTTTGCTAAACCACAGTTAGACAGAGCCATTAAGTCTACAGTAGATCGCAAAGAATCTCCACATCAAATCAACTAATTGCTTTTGCGTTGAATTGTCACCAGTGGACTATTTTCCATGATACATGAAATCAGGCACCCGTTGATGCCTATTTTTAGATCCTTTATTGCCACGGTAAGACATGCTGCTATCGCCCTTGTTTTTTTGATTTGGAATTATAGTGGGACCCAAAAAAAAAGTATCTTATATTTGCTTCTTTCCTTTATTATTGAATTTATTTCAACGAATTTTATAATTGGAAAGTAATAAGACTTACCTAGTGCGACAGTAAATGTTTTGACTTAGTTTCCGGTTCTAAAATACGACTTTCAACTTGAAATGGACCGCGTTGTATAACTACCATTTGTGTTTGTTTTCATTGAATGTTTTTGACGTGTCCCTGGCCAAGAATAACAACGATTATATCTTTTCTGTTATATTTCTTCCATTATATAATTTTCTTGGCTCGTTGGTTCATAAATAAATTGATAATGCATGTGACAATAATTATGATTTGAAAGAAACATTATTAGTTGCATTATTCTCATTTTCCAATAGACCATTCCAGAATGACGTTGCTAGCAGGTCGGCCTTATTGTTCTGGATCGTCATGTCATATTCTATTTATTTTTTATTGTTTACTGGTATACAACGGATGACAATTAGACGTTAATTAGTAAAAAGTTCTTGAAATTATAGAAATTGCCATCGTTTTGTTGTATTCAAGGGTGAAATTTGGGTAAACTACAATAAGGCTTGTTGTCACTGGCGCAGATTTGATGTGCTTGCTTCTTTTATCGTTTTATTTTATATTTAAATTTTTATATTGATAAATATTTCCCCTTGTACACTGATTTAGAATTTTAAGAAGCTGTTTTATATATAGATTTTTACAATTTGTCATATCAATCATTTTCAATTAAAACATACCACTTCGAATAGTGTTACAAAGTGTAATTGTTTTGGTATCGAATCTACTGGCTTTGTCATAGTTCAGGATGTTATATAATTTTGATATTATTAATTAGATCTGGTTGATATAATTTCTACTCTAGGTACTTTTGGACATAACCGCTTACAAAATACATCAATTTACCAATAATAACAACACAAATAAATCCCAACAAAAATTCGAGAATATTATTTTTATTGATTATAATAAATAATAATTAGGTATAAATATAAGAAATAGGTAGGCTGCTTGGTTTTTAATTGTAAAAATATTTTTCCAATGTTTTACATACATACAAAAGGTTTACTTCTTCTTAGAATACATGTTTGTACATAGGAACTGTGTCTACCAATTATTACTTACTTACATAATATATATTTCGATTAACTTTTTAAATATGGTTTTAAACTATTACTTTTGAACCTTTTTTAACTTTATAATGCTAACAAACCTAATGTTCTAAATCAAATAAGGTAAAGTTATACAAGGTGTTTTATTAGCATTTTGTTTGTCACATCTATGATTTCTTTTGCTTATATTATGGAGAAATGTCTTATTTTTTGTTACTGTATATATTTGTATACATTCTTATAAAGAACTTGATATGTTGAAAGTTGCTGAAAGAATTTTTTAGTCCTGGGATATAACAAAATAATATAGTGAAGTTTGTAAAAAAATTAATTTCAGAAGCGACGAACACGTATATTATATTATGTCGATCAAAGGAAAAGTCAACAAGGGAAGCAAACACGCGCTTCAGCTTCTGCAATTTATTTTGGACAAACTTTATATGCGTATTTGGATTAATCTTTTGTTAGTACAAAAAAATACAACGCATCGTCAAGGTACAGAAAAATAACTTGAATAATGCCAAATAAGAAAAAACTGGTGTTCCATTCAGGCCCATCTTTAGAATGAAATATCATGTCGTTAATTTGATTGTGGTTTTTGTATAAAACAAAAGTACTCGTATAAAATGAATATTAATTTCTTCCCGAGTTTGATGGATAATTTTTATACCTGAAGAGAAAAATGCCATAGTCACATACATTTCTGGAATGCAATGAATGTAAAGCAGGGTCCACACTATGCCGGGGTAGGCCGGGCGTTGATGTAGACGCCCCGGGCGGCTTTACCGGGTTAGAAAATGCCGGCCCGGGCCGTGCCGATCCCAACCCGCATAAAGTAGGTACAGATCAAAGGAAGCCGAGCCGAACAAAAATATAGAGTGAGGACGTGCCGAGCGGCCCCGAGCGGCTTCAGTTAAAATAATTAAACCTGCGACCGAACTAGACGAATTATTTTATTTTCGACTCAGTTTGTTTAAGTAGGGTTTTTATTGTTCATTTTAAGTGATGGAGTGGAATGACGAACAAGTTTTAGTGTTAATAGACTTATATAGAGAACGTCGTCTTCTATGGGATAGTTCAGATTCCCAACATAAATTGAAAAACCAAAGACACGACAGTCTCACAGAGATTGCTGTGTCTTTTGGAGTGCTCTTGAACGAAGTCACCAGTCTTGGTGTTGAAACTAAATAATATAGGTAGAAATAACCCGGTCGGCTTCGTTTTCGGTGTGGACGTCGTGCCGGCCAGAACGTCCCCGCCCGGCTTAGCCCACCCGGGTCAACCCGCCCGGCTTGGCCCACCCGGGTCAACCTGCCCGGCCTACCGCGGCATAGTGTGGACCCTGCTTAAGACTTTGTTGTTTTTTTACTCTAGAAGCTATGCGATTGAAGGATGGCTCTGAAAAACCTTCATGCTGCAGGTTCGCGTATCTAGGACAGAAATATCACCCTCTCTAGGATTCTACGCAACTGAAACATGAAACGATATAAATTTTCTCGGGCTGCTAAACGACTTGCACTTATTGTTTTAATGGGAATGAACACAACTTTTTGAAGTTGTACACTGGATTACATCCGCCGAGCTGCAGAGGTTTTCGTACAATATATATATTGAATATATTTTTTCAATTATTACTATATAATAAGCATAGCTCCTATCATCAGTCCCACGACTGCACCTGTTTTGTTTTCTTTAAATAATCTAAATCGGTTGGCAAATTAAAAAATTGTCAAGTCTTACAGTATTACCAAATATTTTGTTGAACGTTATAAACCAGGACTAACGTTGTTTTTTGCAAAAAAATAAATAACTTTTAGAATGTGTATTTTTGCTTTATCTTGAGTAAAAATTAAAATACACTAATACCAGATGTCCCGTAGGTTTTCCTTAACAATATTATAAAAATTTCCGTATGAAATGATGTAATTTTGACCAAATTCATACTGCAGACTCAGTAGTTATCGAAATAATATTATTTCTAATGGAAATATTTCACGATTCAACAGTAAAAAGAACTATACATGTGTATTAAAACGTCCCAAAATGTCACAATAGTAGCAGGTGACAATTTCTTGAAAAATTTTATGAATTGATGGTTCAAACATTGCGAGGAGGTGATGAATATAATAGTAATGAATAGTTTTTTTATTGAAAAAAGATACAAACAATGTATATCTGTGACCGACAAATTAGATTATTAAATATTGTTGTCGAGCCCGACCCTGATAAAAATTCTTCAAACCCTCCTCTGTTGCATTCCATGTATTGATCATTTCCACCCTAAAATTTACTATTAAACGTTTAGAGTTTCCACGTTCAAAAAACGAAAATCTAGATATAGTTTTGAATGTGAAACTTAACACACAGTCGTCCCATAGTGGTTTATTTATTATAAGGTGGTAATGTTTAATCAGAATATGACGGAGAATATGCTGAGCCTTGCTTAAAATACGTAAATACTTCCATACTGACAAAATGGAATGTAGGTACTGCAAAAAAAACGTGCCGATATATGTAAGGCATTTTTTATTAGAAATCTGGAGATTTTTAATTTTAACAAACTATATTTAGGTAACATTTTGTATAATCGGAATTCACCACGTATATTTAAATTTTACATATGTTAACCTAGTAAATAAAATTAAAATAATTACTTATCTCGAATTTTTTCATTAAAATTGTTTGACTTATTTCACGGATACACTGTATATATCTGGGAAAAATACACGACATCTGGTATTACTAAAATTAGTCTTTTTACTAACTTCAGTATACTATTAACGTTCTAACATTAGTTTCATTTTGTTTTCGTTATTAACATTTGTTTTTTTTTTGGAAATTTTTATTTCTGCAGTTCCCGGGGTTATGACTAGTCCATTGCTTACAGGGCAATCCTTGGGCTATGGATTCGTGAATTATCATCGACCAGAAGATGCAGAGAAAGCAATTAACACGCTAAACGGATTACGATTACAGAATAAAACGATAAAGGTAAGATTTTTGTTGTGTATCCATCTAGAAATGCTCATTAGTCATTACCTTCAACACCTAATTATATAGAAAATACAAATTTATAACTAATTACTAATTGAATCACAAGAAACCCCATAAGTCAGAAAATCAATAAAAACTCCATAATTTATTCAATAAACTCATAAGCTGCAAATTTTTGCTCAATTTATTTAGTATTTTGACTATAAAAACTATTATTCCCTCTTTTTATTTAAACAAAAATATATTCTTTTTTTATTTACTTTGAAAAAGGTATATAGTAACGTTTTCTATTCATTTTCCTTTGTAGAAATTGAAAAAATTTCATCCTAGATAATTTAGACCCCAGCTTCATCTGTTAAATACTTTTGAAATTTGTACTTACGGGTAAAGGACATCTATATGCTTTTTCTTCCGATATATTTTTTCTTTTGAGGTTTGCAGAAGAAATTTCTTCTATAAATACGTAAATACGTAAAATGCATTAACTGGTTTATCTTGAATAACACCAAGAGATCTGCGGCTTCTCTTTCGCTAAATTCTGTTGATAAGCATGTTTTTTATAAACTTTTGACCACCACTATTACAATTCTATAATATACTTTGCTTTCGCAAGCCCGCAAGTGGTTTATTTGAAAAACCTTATTAGTAGTCAGCATATTGATTATAGTTTGTTTCCAAAAGTACTTAGAGTATTGGAAAGCAATAATCCTTCAACTACCAAAATTGACGAAATATTATACAGTAATTGAATAGTAACTTTAGGTATGTACTGTTGAAAAATGAACCAAATTTTCAAGTTAATAAAAGATAACTGGTGGTGGATCACTTAGAATATAAAATTATGTGCTATAAAATATTGTACTATAAAATAAAATAGTTACCTTACCCTCTAATCCGCTAATCCGATAAACATCTGGTTGTTGAAGGATTATTACATTCCACTACTCTATGTACTTTTTAATACAAACTATTATAGGAATTCGATTCACAAAAAGTAGCCAAGTTCCAGATTAATATGGGAACAATACCAATTATTTGTCTTACAAAATATCTACTACTAGACAAAGGTACCGCGGACATACAGTTAACAGTTAGTATCACTCACCCTATATCGTAAAGATCTAGCAATAAAATCCATCAAAACCTTTAGTAATTGTTAAGGAATGATAAATAGGTGATTGACAGATATCCCACACTCGAAAAAGGATACAATTTGCCATAAACTTGGCTATTAAACGAGCTGAAGACTTAAATTTTGAAATCTCACTAAACACAAACAGAATTAATTAACTTTCTTGTTTAACATATTGATTTGTTTTGACAGAAACGATTAAATTTATTAAGACAAAACACTAGGCGCCGATTTTAAAGAGTTTCCGAGAGCATGATATATTTATTTAGAGATACTGCTCATAATTTCACGTTTTCTGGTACACCATTCAGAAATGTGTCAACTAAGAAAATTTAGATTTTTTTAATTCGGTATCAGGAAAATTTATAAATTATTGAGTATTTTGTACAACTTTTTTGGTACCTTTGCAAATAGAGGCAAGTCAAACTTCAAAAATTCCCTCTAGGAGTCCCTAATTTAGGGTTATTAATTTATAAAGGTTGATAAAGATTTAGGCTATTTATTTATTTATTAAATATTGTTTAACTACACAATGAGTCAGTTATCACGTTTGATGTTGATATTGTTTTGATTTATTTTCACATGAATACTTGTCACTTGACATAAACTTCAAATAAATATTGTAACAATAACAAGGTCATTTAGGTACGCTTATTTATATTTATTTCTAAAAAAATTATTAATGTAATCTCTATTATTCTTATATATATACAAAGTGTAGGTAAAAACCGTAAATTATTTCGACACTGTTTCTTTTAGTCATCGTGAATGGTGAAAGGGCTTTAATTGTGTAGTAAACATTCTAAATAATCATTAACATCGTCGTCCCATAGAAAGTAATAAAATGGCCTTATTTTTTATTGAAATTCAAGATACAATGCGAAATGGTTCACAACATATTAAGTATATAAAAAATCTGGATTATAACCATTGCTATATTTTCAAATGTCTTGTACATTAAATTTAATGTGTAACCTGTTATCATCAAAATTTAGATCCTTTCGAATTTAAATAAAACCATTTTCTATATGAAAATCACACTTATTAATCCCAAAACACTTTATTTTCAATTTTAAACTCATAAATTTTGGAATGGAATACAATGAATGCGGAAATTCAATAACAAACCTTGTATCATGGTTATAAAATGTGGGAAATGAAAATAAACTTAAAATAATAAACTTGTATTTACAATCATACTGTTACAATTCAATGGATAACTACTAATAAACTCAGTTGTTTTTACCATTTTCGATATTTACTGACATCTATTCCTAAAAAAGGTCTAGTGGAAAATATTTTGTCACATTTTTAAATATCTTGTCTGACTAGCGCAGGTTTACATTCTTGCAAACACATAAATATTAAGTAAAATTCAGACGCTATGGAACCTCTTAACTAATTAAAAATCGCAATACTTTCCGATGCTTTTAAAGACGGGTAGATTCTAGATCTACAATTAGAACATAATACTCAGATAATACAGATGCCCAAACCGTAAAGTTTTTATTAATTTCATTGCGATTTTAATATATTTGTTCAGTCAAAATACAGTACATTTATTATTAATAAAATATGCTTACAACATTATAAAATAAAAATAAAAATAGGCATTTCATGAAACATGAATTAATTCCATGTATTTGGCATTCTTTAATATACCATAGAGCGTAGTTAAAATAATATAAATTAATTTTTTCAGGTATCGTATGCCCGACCAAGTTCAGAAGCAATCAAGGGAGCAAATCTATACGTATCTGGTTTACCAAAGAACATGACCCAACAAGACTTGGAAACCCTTTTCAGTCCGTTTGGTCGGATTATTACATCTCGTATTCTCTGTGACAACATTACAGGTAAGAGACAATGTTTTACTCTATTTTTTATCAGGTATGTTTATGCAAAATTTGCTATAGCCATTAATTTAGTCAATGTTTTATGTGAATATAGACGCAAAAAATGATAAGAAACAGAATCTAGTAATACTAAGACACTCCCGGAAGACTTCAATCAAGTGAGATCAAAATGATGCAAAAGCTTCACTAAAATTTTTAATAGGTGTTGTGATAGAACACTGCCGTCTAAAATGACATATCAAAGATCACAAATTATTGGAGAAAGAAGATTGTAGATTATGTGGAATTTAAGAACCTCCATTCATATACTTGCGGAATGAATAACTATGGATATCCTACATATCCTTGGAAGAAATAGGACTAAAAGAACTATTATAGTGAAATTCACATTTAGACGAATACCTTAAAGAAATATAAATGAATAAATATAAAAATTTCTATACCTACTAAATCTATCTATAGATAAAAAAGTAAAAATGAAACAACTCCCATAAGAAGAAAAAAAGAAGCGGTTACTCGAATAGCCGCTTCCAAAGTACAGAAAATATTGCACGATATAGGTTTTGCATGTGTCAATCAGGTGCCAATTTCTTCAAGAAATGAAAAACTGAGGAATCCAGGAATCGAGTATCATTTATATGGACGAATCGTGATTTTTCATGCTACAAAAGTGCTGGAGATTAGAAATAAGACACTTTAATACTAAATCTCAAAAAATAAGACTTTCGCCAATCCAAACAACTTTAAAACATTGATTTCTGAATTTTATGAAAAAATACAGAGCAATGCCATGTTATAAAAAGAACAATTTTTGGAAAGTGGACAACATGCAACATTTTACTTAAACTAATCTTAATCTTACCAAATTCATATTTCGTTATTCTTCGTAAAGTCGACCCTGCTTATTTTACAAAATTAGCAAAACTTACAATGACAGTAGAAGTGGCAACGCTGTTATCTGTGAACAGCCATCTGAGTGTAAACCCCACTATAGTCTCTGAAACTCTCTGAACTAACTAGAAGAAGGGGGTAGACTGGGTGTTTTATGTCTCAGTGAATCTTCACCCCAAAAAATTATCAAGTTATTTTAAGTTTTGGTTGTACTCAAAATTTACAACTATACACAGTTTATTGTTTTAAGGTAAATTATTTATCCTCTTTTCGTGTACTTTTTTGAATGAATCTAAGTGTTTCTAACGAATTCCACTTTAATGAAAAAATGTAGGTATATGAACACTAAATTATTTTGATAATAATTATTTCGATATTTAGAATATCATTGTCAAAATGACACAAGTTACATATATAATATATGGTTCCAATACAATTTGCATAAACAAACTATTTTTAAATTATCCTTTATTCAAGAACTCGAGTATTATGACAGGTATAAGGAAATTTAGAAAAACGGGTTTATTTATAGGAAAAACAATTTAACCCAAATGTTTAGGAACATTTGTTTGTAATAATTTTTTTTACCTCCGTATAGGGCGCTTGTTGAAAACTTTCAATTCATCAACATTTAGGGAATTGATTGGTTACTTATACGTTATTAATAGATGTAGACTATTGTTTGGCTTTGTTCCAACACTAAGTATAAATATATATATTTTCATCTTCGCATACCAGTCATGTTTGAGTGAAATTGGGGAACCCTCTAAAAAATTCGGGAATTTGCGAATACACAAATTTTCGTTGTATCCACATTTTTTTCTATTTCTGTATTATTTGTCTCCACCTGCTCGTGTTTTCTCTTTTTTGGGCCTAGTGCAAACTAGTTTAGTCTGAAATCGTATAACATAATATTATTCATTTATTTAATTATGTCATACCTTTGTTTTTCGAAAAAACCCCAAAGCTCACTGAACTAAATAAACTATTGCTTCTACCGCTTGCTGATAAAAATGTGTAGCACAAGAAGTTTACTACACAATTTCGTTCAGCTTCAGACTCTAATCAGGAATTAGCTGGACTAAAATGTATGCAAAACTTGTCGAAAATACTATAATACCATTACGAACATTTTTCAAATGGCTCCTGTTGGAAAAATACAATTGATCATTGTTGATTGTATTATTTAACAAAGCAGCATAAATGGTTTATTAGAATAGTATCGTCATTTATTAAAATGTTTGTTTAAGAAAATAATTGCTTTTCAATCAATAATCCTTACAATGCATTAAATTCGGGATATAAAAAAATAGAAATTCTGTTGATCCTACTTCATACCAAATTCAAAAATTATTTTCCGGTGCTAAAAATAACGTCACGCTGAAAGTTCCAATAAATATTCTGGAAATTAATTTCTAAACAGATTTAGCTACGGTTAAATCTCCGTAATTTTTCTATTTTTATATTGTATCCATGTTAATAGAATCTGCCGGCGACTTCACATACTTGGTCAGTTGAATAGAAAGCTTCATTGTTCAAAATTTTATATTGTACTTTTGTGTTTAAAAAAATAATAATACCAGGGTAGGTTAAATAATTACTAACAATTAAACAATGTTGTTATCTGGTTCTTTCTTTAATAATTAATTATAGTTGCAATTCTCTTCTCAAAAATGGTGTACAGTTGTGTCCACTTTAATTATATTTTATTTTCTAAAAACCGCTTACTTAAAAAAAATGAAATGCTTACACCTAAATAAAATCGATTCTTAATTTGATGAATCATCGTTTTCTATCTATTTCTTGGAGGGTTGGTTGGTACTGATTTCATTGTACTCCTACAAAAACGAGCTAATCAGCAACTACTCTTAGTATAGTTTTTCCTCCTAGTTATTTACGGTGCCTAGAGGTGTGGCGTTAATGTTAGCCACTAAACCTGTAGACGTTCTAAAGAGAAGACAATAGTGAATACTAACTTCTATTACTTATTTAAACAAGTAAATGTGTAGGTACCGAAAATCATGATCATGATCATGATCATGATCAAGTTGTAAAACATAAAAAAATGTTTTCTTCATTTCCTTAAATATCTTTTTGATATACCTTTCATCTCGAGCAACTTTTTGTAAGGTTAAGGTACTATTGACCAATACGTTTAATCTGAATTTTTGTACATGTAAATATGTAGAGTAATAATAATCGTGGGAAGTTGGTCTAAGTATCTTGTGTCTATAATAAATAATATAATATGTTACACTTAAACTAGAAACACAATTACCTTTGTACAAAAATGATAGTAAAATTCGTTTTAAGAAACGTTAACAAATAACTATTGTGCTCTCAAAATTTACTTGAAAATTCTTTAAATATTTAGTGAAGTAAATAGAGTATAATAATAGTTATTTAACCAACAATAGTATTAATAAGGGCTATTAACAATCAAGATATTTTAACGCGCGAGCAAAGCGAGCTAATGATTGAGTGTTAGTTACAAAACTTTTCCGTCGACTGTACACCTTGAATTGTATCATATCCGTAATAAATATACGAAAATTTAAAATTTTCTGATACAAGACCCATCACACACAATTACCAAGGTGAACAGTTTTAGTGTAGGCAGCCAAACATACATGCGTAACAATCTATAATATTCAAGTCTACCAAAATCAGGGAGATTGTGTTAAATTCAAGTAGATGGATCAGTTTTTTTTTTACTTCCGGTATGAATCAAGTAGTAAATGTCGATAGCGACAGACAGAAACATGTTGAAGTTGAAATTATTTGTCTTAACTACAATATACTTGAGTAATTGTTGAAATATTGGTATCACATTTTTATTTATTATTTTTAGCTATTAATGTCAATATACAGTGTGAACGTAAGTTTGAACCGTGCAGAACAATTTTTCAATTATTAATTTTATTGTCTTTATCGTATATAGTCCTAACATTTTTTAGTCGTATACGAGGGTTTGTTCATAATTTGGTGTAATCATAAAAAATTTGCTTACATAATTCATTGTAATTCGTAGTTTTGCCGAATAAGTAAAAAAGCTAAACTGGTAGTAATAAAACGCAGAGAATATTTTATGAAAAGAACTTTTTTTTATGAATATTGAAAAAGTTTTTTGGATGGCTCCAACCATATTTAAATGGCTTTATTATTGGTATTTTTCATCAAATTACTAAGGAAAATCAGTGTTATAATAAAATATGCATTATATTTTCGTAAACTTCAGATTTCTTAGAGCGAATTTAACAGAAAAAATTCAATAATTTATATTAAAATGTGATTTCTAGCTATAGTGGAACACATTATATGCCACAGTCACAGTAACATACATACAAACTACATCAAACATACTTGCAGTTTGTTTATTGATTATTGTAATCAGTAAATATTTAGTTTTTTATTATTTTTGGATGTTGTAGCTTTGATTTAATTATGGTATGATTTTACTCAAGTTACTGTTGAAATTTGGCTTTTAAAATTAGAAGTGGTCACGGGTGCAAAAACCCGCGTACTGCCAAAACTCACCCTAATTTTTATCTTACTGTACCTATATTTTGCGTTTTTTCTTCTCTTCCTTAGTACGTCAATTTGTCTCGGGGGCCGGAGAAAATTTGCCTGGTACGTACCTATATCTCTACCATAACACCCAAAAAACACCACCCACAACTACTAATCAGATATACGTGATAAGTACAATATAAATATCTGCGATCAAACAAAAAGTAATGAACGCTGAAATCCTCCATTTAGAATATAATAATAACACAGACTTGCGCCCAGGTGAAGGTTTTTTGATACACAATTCTTATCGCTCTCTTTTGTTAACAATATCTATTTTAATTTTTTATGTTTCATCGTGGACATAATTCTCATTTATTCTTAGAAATTTGTCGAATAAAAGTGTGAAAAAATATATATTGAAATTAAATTTAGAAAATATAAAACAAAATTATTTTGATACTAAAAAATATTTTAGATATGAACAGACAATTTATTATTTGTATTTTTGTCTACTTTCCACTGACTTACATCGGCCTATTGCTCCTATACGAGTTTTCGTATTCCAATTTTTCTTCAGTATCCATTTTTCAACTTTTCCAGTGGTCCATCTTCACTTCAATTACTATATTATTATTATTATTCTGATTGAAATTTTAAGCAAATTTAATTCTTATCATTAATTAAGGCATTAAGGCTATCCAGCGTTCCGGAAAACGTGAAACTGTCGTTCAGGGACTTGTCAAAGAATTTTATGTGATCTCTAAAATTTAGACCAAATAATTGAAAATACAATTGCTTGTTGAAAAATTAAGACAGTAGGCTGAATTTATGAAGGTAGAGACCAAAATGAATTTGTTATTGTTCACTTTCAAACGAAGTATGGAAATATTTTATAACTTTTTTTGTAGATACTTTTCTTACATCGTAATCCTTCGGTCTATTTCTACATACAAATTTCATCAATTTCTACGAAAAATCCTCAAAATATTTTTGGAAACCCTAAATTTTTTTCCCATACAGTAGTTAGCGTGAATTTAAGGGGACAATATAAATCGGCCCACACATTTTAAATTTATTATAGACTCTATACTATAGGTGGCAGCGGTAGTGATGGGAGAGATAGCAATGTCTATTGAACACCAGAAATTGAAGCATATTATATAACCGTGTGAAACACGCGAAAGTGACATAAGAGTACATTGTCCTCTTACAGTTTCCAAAAGAGACAAAATAATAAGAAACAAAAACTTGTGTTCTATTTAGTTTATTTGTTAAAATAAGTAAAACAGGTTATTAGGAATACCTTGGACAAGGTCACTTCTTCATCCGAGTCCGAGTAGATTCACTGATAATGGGTAAGAAATTAAGCACGGCTGATAATACTAGAACTGCTAGCAGTAAATTGCTAGTACCCATATCCAAATGGAGGAATTATTTTTGAAATAATGAAATGGGAAAGGGTCTACTCTACTTTATAAAGCTGCATATATCTAACGCACTATACCTACTGTTCCATCACCATTAGTGTTACAATTGCTACATTTTCAGATAACTAGGTACTTTGACATGCCAATTTAGCACTGGGTTTTTGTTGTTGACAAAAAAGTGCTTCAACTTCAATATCAAATAAGTGCATTGGTGTTAATAGGTATTATATTAGAGACAACAGTTCTAGATTTTTGGTTTATGACCTTCCAAAAGAGGGTTTATCAGTAAAAATTTATGGATTATTCAATTTTAAGAACAGGGTAACAGGGCATCCTCCTATTAATCGCAATACCAAACTAGACTAGTTATCTTTTAAGGCACAACTTAAATTATCTTTCAAAATAATATAACTGACCACCTACTGAGAATTCTTTATTATTTATTAATATAAGTCTATCAGAATATCTTGAAACCGATTTATTTCAAAAAATATATATACACAAAAATTGTATTATGTTTTAAAGTATATTTTTACTTTATCAACAAATTGATTTGCTGTACATCTAGGTAAAATGATTGCGATAGTAAATAGCAAAAAGTTTCACTGCAATAATATATTTTTTCCACACACTGATAAAAATATAAATTATCTTATTATAACTTTGAATTATATTGTACTTATCGCGTATATTGATCCACCTTTGGTTGTTCTGTTAACGAGTCGTGTATCAACTAAATGTAAAACCAATCGCTGACATCAAAATTTATTCGAAAAATGAAACAAAAATGAAAGAACTAAATGCACCTCTCCCCCTAATCAATTGACGAACACATGTTCATAAAATAATTTACACCTTTTCGTTTGAGTTCAGCTCATTTACAGCTTGAATTAATTTAGTTGTTGTTTTTGTCTTTATTTGCGTCGTGGCATGTAGATTTATTTGGTTTTTTGTTCGTTTTCGTTTTATTTCATTTTGATTAAAAAGCAGAGCAATCACTACCTTACACACATTTACACAAGCACACTATCCATTAGAAAGGAATGATGTATACACATTAAATACATCCTCTCTTTCTTGTGTCATCAACATCATACAAAGGCTTTTAGGAAGTACTAAAATTTTCATACACATTTATTCTGCATGTAATCGACCAAATTTAAATAAAAATTTAACTTTGAAAATTACCTGAAGGCCTGTGTTTGAGAAAAGGAACAATAATAGGATTTCAAAATATAGCTTCATTGAATTACTTGAAAATCCGTTTTATTTGTTCCATGATAAAAGACGTATGTTAAAATGATGGCCTATTTATATAGGTCTTTCAAAAGGAGTTGGATTTATCAGATTTGATCAACGTCTGGAAGCAGAACGAGCTATCCAAGAATTGAATGGTACTATTCCAAAAGGATCTACAGAGCCCATTACTGTTAAATTCGCGAACAACCCAAGTAACAACAATAAAGCTATTCCTCCATTAGCAGCTTACCTTACTCCACAAGCAACACGCAGATTTGCTGGCCCTATTCACCATCCAACAGGACGCTTTAGGTAAGACAGTTATTTTTTAAATACATAATATAAAAATATGCCATTTCACAATTATTTATCACTTAACTACTATTGAAGTACATTATAATGAATAGTAAAAGTATAGTGGTAGTTTAATAATTTCCCAAAAACTAAATGTTATAATATTATTAGGTATATTGATTAGCATACATGTGTGACTGATTCTAGGACTATGCTAGAGCTAGATTTAACCTGATTTATTAGTAGTAATACTATCATCGACTTCTTTTTAAGATCTGGTAAAAATATGTATTTGAATACAGTGGAATATGAAATAAAAATTAATTTAATTTCGCATGGGTGAATAGTAGAAAGTAAAGGTTAAAAGAATCACTCTGGAAAATGATGTTGTTTTAGGTATTCTCCGCTGGCTGGAGACCTATTGGCTAATTCAATGCTGCCCGGAAATGCAATGAATGGTTCTGGTTGGTGCATCTTCGTCTACAACCTCGCCCCAGAGACCGAGGAAAACGTTCTCTGGCAGCTATTTGGTCCATTTGGTGCAGTACAAAGCGTTAAAGTAATACGCGATCTCCAAACAAACAAATGTAAAGGATTTGGATTTGTCACAATGACTAATTACGATGAGGCAGTGGTCGCCATCCAATCATTGAATGGATACACATTAGGCAATCGCGTATTGCAGGTCAGCTTTAAGACGAATAAAAGCAAAACTACATAGAGCGACGAAAAATCGTAGACACCAGCGCGTTCGATGCACTCTGCCTCTCCATTATTTATTTCTATTTATTCTTTGTGGTAATGTACCACTAGATTTTAGGTAATTGACTACGGGGTGTGAATAGGGTGCAACGGACTCGGGGGTGCCCCTGCCAGACAGAAGCGCACCTCCTTGTAATTTAAATATTCTCTAGTACTTAAAATACGAAGCTAGTCAGAAGTGCATTCGCGTTTCCTATAGCAAACCATTATATAGTCTGATGTTTTGTATTAGTCATTTATATTTATTGTGCCATTGCAGTTTACTTTTTGTTTTTACATTTGTCGTCAGATGTCCGTTTTAAATATTTTTCGACTTTTAGGTACCGTCTGAGCGTTCTGTGTACCATACATTGTTAATAAATATTTTACATAGATTAATGACTTCCTTGGAATATTTTTCATTGGTGACACACACTGTTTTGCAGATACCCATAATATAATTCTTGGAATTAAATTGAATTTTAGTTGTATATTTTTTCTGTAATTTGCTGTATTTAAATATTAGTGTGTGATTAGTGAAAATATCATTATGAGGTAGTATTGTTGAGCATTTGAAATGAATTGAATTTGAAAGACTATATGCTGTTTCGAATTATTATGTAATTGTTAAAAGCAGAAAAGTATTTCAACAGATAGATGATATTAAAGATGTAAAATGAAAGGTAAAGCGGCGTTTTTTTTTTTTTCGAATAGACATATGAACCAAAGATTCATACTTCTATTAATTAGTAATTTTCACGTAATATTTATTATATGATTTTCTAATATTAAGTTCAATGTCTTTGAATAATAGATAAAATTTATGTATTTGTATGTAGTAATTTTGTGTATTTATTTTATTCAGACTAGTCGCTCGCAACGGCCAAATTCTGGAAACATATTGAATACTAAGTGTTGGTATTTTTCAGTGTCGTTGCGTACCTTAATTTGTGTTAGATGAGTCGGCGGTGGCAAGGGCGTCATCTAGCCTTGTGATAGTGTACTTTACTAGGTAGATGATTGAGAAACTGACTGATCGTGACTAACGATTTTTTTAAATGGTGATCGCCCCTGCCACTTAAGATTATCATTATTTTTTTTGTGTGTTGTGTTTAGTTTCCCAATTTTTCTTGGCTTTTCTAGAATTCGGTGGTTTTGCTCCGAAAGCCTTCCTTAGTTTGATGGTAATTACTAGCAAAATCACAACTATATTGTTTGATTACTTCATCCATTTTTTTCATTAATTTAGCTTTTCATTAATTCTCATCTTTAGTTTTACTAAGTCACAGAGTTTAACAGCTCCCATTCAGATTTATTTTTCAGTTGTTATTTATCAATTTGGTTTGTTAATTTATAAAATAACTTATTTATTTTTTAATTTAATGTTTATTTTTTTTGTGAATACAAATTAAAATTTATTTATGATTTTACTTTTATTTACATCTTTCTTTTTTCCTTCACTTGCTATTGTGTCTTGCAGTGTTTGCAAACATTAGTCTAAAGTTTTTCACAAATGGCGTGTTTGTCTTTACACAAAATTTATATAATTCTTCAGATTTCCAAGATATTTTTAAAATATATTGTACATTATTTTCACCTTTTACAAAAGAAGGTTTTCAATCCCAAAAATGGGAAACCAGTAACGTTTACTGAAGTAAATTGCGAAAGATTCACAAGACATTTCAATAAAAGTATCTAGATGGTGCAAATTCTTTGAAATTGCATTATATTTTAATTTTTAATACTAATGCTACCCAAATATTAATTAAATACAAAAAAAGGAAATATTGAATAACTTTGGTCGGTGAAATGATCGTACGATATCCACATAATCATTGGAATTTAAATTCAAAATATTTTAATACATTTTTGTTTAAATTATTGGTAAACCTTGCCAAAAATGTCGGTTCATGGTCATGATTTATTTTCATATTTTGATGGATTTTAAATCGAGATATCAGTTCAGGAGAAACTTAAATATTTTTCAAAATAGTCTTGGAACTGTGAAGAATTTACTACAGTCTCATATACCAAGGGTTATCATTCGCTACAAGCACACACAGTCATGAACCTTCCCTTCAAAACTAACCAGTCACTTCCCAAAATCACTTTATTTTTATTATACTCATATTTCAATGAGTATAACGATAAAGTTCTCGAGGCAGACTGACTACATTTAAACAATCGAGAATATAACGATATAACCAGTCCTTATCCTAGCTAGAAAATCAGTGAAAAAATATGTTTGTTGTTAGAACGCCACAAAAAAATAAATCAGAAACATCTTCATGTTGGTTAAAAAAAAATTGAAGTACCTCAAAGAACTATAGATTACAGAACTATCTTTTGATCACGAACAAAAACTCTAGGACCAATAATTTATGACAACTGATTGGTGGAACTTTTATTAACGTTGATTTTCGAAAAATCAGTAGAAATGTTGTCGGTTTTTGTGTCTTAGTGGATTTATTTGATATTTTCTGCTCTTATAGAATTGTGTGTTATAAACTAAAATCTGTTTCAGTTTAAAAGACAAGGAGCAATAAAAAAACAGGATATCCTTCTGGCAGTTGAACTGAGTTACATTCACGTGATCAATTTGAACGAATGATGTAGGTACGCAAAAATTTAAAATCAGGTACGATGGTGAATATTCTGTTAAATTTCATACAAAGTATGTTTGGATATATATCCCAATCTCCTATAAAGTTTCAATGAATTTATATTTTTAATAAAAAATTTACCAATCCGTTATTTTCATTTTGCGACTAACTAGCATCTGATCATTTTTTTTTTCAATATTTCTACTATTCCATTTCTGGTTTGTACAATCAAAATCTGATTTTGACTATACATCCCTTCAGTAAAGATGTAAGTAGGTTTCTATCTACTAGTGCATTAACTTATTTTCCGGTGGATCAGAGGTTGGGACAAAAGTATCGATGAAAAGAAAGCACAAAATTACAGTGTGGCTGTGTACCTAACCTGACTTTTTTTCACAACCAAAATAGGATGCGATAGGAACAGTTATGATATCTTCAAGATAATTAGAAACGACATACAAAGGAAACAATTCCTATAGGGATATGTTCAAAAAATAAACAACATAATTCTCAAATTTTTTCACAGACTTCAGTAAGCCAACAAATAATTGAGAGAAAACTAACAAACAACCAATGGCAAAACAACCGACAAGACGTTCTGATTTATATATATTTACAATCTACTTCTTACAGAATTTTAAGTAACTGTGATAATTTGATACGCTTGGAAGAGAAAGATCTGCTGATATTTCTCATCAGGGGCTGATTTATTGAATCAGATGCTGAGACCATCTTCTCTGTAGTCTTTTTACGTCAGGAGTCTTGTTAAGTTGCTCAATTAGATTGTTGCGATTTACTTTGTATGACAGCTGGTACACTATGGTACTTTCACAATAGCTCTAGACTCTAGAGCGTTGGTCCAAGGTGACATTCATTTACCGACATCTGGCATTGGTCCAAGGTGGCTTTCATTTAAGGACATCTTCAGTAAAATCTGTGATTGTAGTATTTTTCATTTCTGATGGTATAGGATCAATATTGGATATTATAGTATTAGCAGTTATTGGTCAGATGGAACTGCGGTAATTTCTTAGATGCTCTAAGTGATATTGACTGTTCTATGGATGTGTTGTGAAGTATGGTAATACCACAGTATACTGTGGTAATACTTTAGGTATTTTAGAAAAAATATGTTCTTGAAAATGATCTTCAGTACCAGTCTTTCAAACTTGTATATTTCTAAACATACTTTTGATGTTATTTTTGCGTTACTTGACTTTAACTTCAATAGATTGTAAGAAGTATGAAGTAGTTAAGAAGTGAACAAAGTGATTGGTAAATGTTTATTCCCTAAATTTATTTATTCAAAACGAAATTAGCGGGTACTAATTTTTAAAAACGTCGTTTCGAAGTATGGTTTTTCTCTTAATTTGAGGTACAGTTTCTTGTTCTAGGATTTGGTCTAAACAAAAAATAATCATAATAGTAAGCATACCGAACGCACACCCACCACATAGTGCTGAATGTGAATTGTACATAGAAGTGACAAAACTGTAATAGAAAATTTTTTTAGGTGAAATCTTGATAGCTTTAAAGGTGGCGGTGCTTTTCTACGTTTCATGTGATTATATAACATTAGTATCAGCACTTTCGCCTTCAACTTTGATTATTTACCCACCAACCAGAATACAATAGAATTAAACGATCTTAAATTTTAGGATTTATATCCCTCCATTGTAAAATACACGTCTGTACTAACTTTCAATGCAAAGCTAAATATCGTTAATATAATATGTGTATAAATTTATAGGCCATAGCTATTGTGATTTATTAAAACTAAAGTGTAAATAAGAATTATTATTACATAATTATTCCGCTCTGGCTCGACAGCAAGTATGCATTATATACGACGTTGCTGTCGTTCAATCAATCTAAGATAAACTGTAGGGTTCTTCGTAAAAGAACATAAAACCATATTTCTGGAGTTGCTATTTCTTTTAGAAGCAAAAAATATGTCAGATGGGATTTTTCAACATAATTAAGAAGCATAGTACGAGTATTAATTATAAATCTATAATATAACTATTCATTGTAAATTTTCAAATAGTTAACGGTATATCATAATATAATAACGAATTTTTTGATGTCACTTTCGTAAAATGTATAAATATAGATATTCTATTAGTATTGTTTAATTCTATTGTGTCACCATTTTGAATGTTTCAAAATCAAGCAGTAGGTATCTCCGCGTGTGATTCACTGTAAGAAAAGCTGTGATCTTAAATTAATTTGAAGGTAAAATGTTCTATGTAGGTTAGATATAGAAAGAAAGTGAGAACTATGTACCCGAGTGCAGTTAAAAGGACATATCCAAAAGAAAATAAGAAACGAAGTAATATTCGCAGATTTGTCCCTGCTTGTTACTTAACAACAGTTCCTTTTCGATAGGAACTTATTATCATCCAAACGTTCACGATGTCCTATTTAATCTTGCAAAGATACGTCAATTCGCATGCAGATTTGGAAAAAAACTATAATATTTACATTAATGTTATAAATGTAACTTCTGTCATTCTGGCGAAGATATGTTAAAATCTAAATAATTATTAATATATTTCCATGATTTATTTATTAGATAGTGGAAAAAATTAGAAACTGTTTCCTTTATAACATTAATATAAGTAGATTCCACAAATTAAGGGTCCATATAATATTTACTCTTATAAAGTGCATATAATACAAATTATATTATTTAAAGGTTTGCTGAATCATAATTGAAGTGAACCTTTGAAATTTGTATTCATGTTGAAATATTTATTGTAGGATCTCTCCTGGCTTGTATTAATACTGTTATTTTTGCACAGTTTGAAACAAATTATTATAATGGAGGCTTCCATGACAAAATAGCTCGTCTTAGACAATTCTCGCACCTTTCTTTTCATATATACGACTATCTGAATAAAGACATTATCTCAACATTTAAGTTTCCAACGGTATATATTTACATATGCCTGTGGTTCAGCCGTCAACTTTGTGTGTGGCGCTTACAGTTTTTTTTAAATTATTGTTTCAGAAGCTTTCCTGAAGAAACTATTGACAATTGACATTTCCATTGGTCTTGTCCTCTGCCATTCTAAACAGTATAATCTGTTAGCAATTTCTATAAAATCTTTAAAATTAGTGCTCTATAATCTCGGTCTTACTCTGAGACACTGCACTCTTGTCTCCCATACCCGTTTTACTGGTCTTTTCGTGTCTATCGGTTGATGTAGTCAAAATTTTAATTGGTTATTTTCGATAACATCGTATTGGATCTACCTCTAACTCTTCCTAATCTGTAATTCTGCGAAAAAGAGAGATTGAAAAGAAATAGTTGAATATTACTGTTTGCAAGATATTATATGACAAATTGAAAAAAAAATTGCTTAGGATTATTATATAATTATTTGTCATGTTCGTTACTTGAAAATATATATTTTGGCAAATATGATAGTTAAGCCAAAAATAGGTTATTGATAATTCAAGTGGATTCGCACGAAAATAAATGTTCATGGTCGAAATAAATATTTTCACGATTTTGGGAGTCAATTATTGGCTTAAAGCTTTGCTTGTGTAAGTCTAATGGCTAGTAATGAACGTGGTGAAGAATTATAATTCCCCGATAAAAGTTTAGAGCATTATCTGTAGGAAAATGGCGGTACCAGTGTTGGATGATCAATTTTGTACTTAGTTAAAAGTACAGTATTATTAAATACAAACACTTTTTATCACATTTTCACTTGAAACGGAGTTATAGGATATAAATTTTATTATTGATTGAAAACCGTAACAATTGATAAAGTATTTTTAAATATGACTAAATACAAAAAAAAGTTGTTGGTTGGAGCCAGTTAAGATGTTAATTAAAAAATAATTATCCAACACTGGCCAGTACACACGCGGCCGCCGATGCCGTGTAGCGCGCAATCCGATAACTCCGTACGGGTTAATGTACAATCTTACATTTTTAAGTGGTAGTATTCTGAGCACAAAATATATTAGCGACGTAGATGAAGATGATGTTACATTGGTTACTCTGGCCTAATTCGAAACTCGAGTAGACTAATACCACATACAGAACAACGATATTATTCAAATGATATGTCTGTCAATAATTATTATTTACCATTCTTAGCTTCTATTTATATATGTGCATCTGTATGTATGTATATATATTTACCTACTGTATACACACAATACCTGATTTCAAAAGCATTCCTTTGGAATTTGATGTTTATTAAACTATAAAGTTTATTTTAGATGACGTAGTACATATTTATAACTTTCTTTATAATAATTGTATCAATATTTAACATTAATTACATTTTTTTTGGCAAAACTGTCCAATGATTATGGTACCTTTAAAAAGATTGATTATGTACCAGATGTAAAATTTAATACAATTATGAGTTCTCGATTCTCATACATACTAATTTGTTCTGAGGTGAATTCTCTCAACAGTCACACTTAAATTTTGCTTATTTGTTTAGTATGTATAATTTGTTAATAACTTCCCAAGAAATGCGAAAATTGCAAATCAATAACTAGTTGATTTACCAAATTGATAACTAAAAATGCTTAAATGTAAGTAGGTCCCTTCAGTGTATTAACGAAAAAGCCATAACATACCTTTATCGACTTAAGATTAAAACGGACATTTTTAAAGTTCAACCAAAATTGATAATAAATGTGTTTAGAAGAATCAAATTCGCAATATTTACGGGCAAAATTAAAAACCTGTAACACGCAAAGCACAAAGTTATTTTTTGATGAAATTTAATTTTATATTATGTATTGTAATGAAAAAATCACTTTAGACACAAATTTAATAAAATTGTAAAAATTAAAATTATTAAATATTCAATATTTATTATTTTTTGGTTATTTAAAGTGAAATTCATTAGTGATTCCTATACATAATATACATTTTAGGCAAGATGATCAAACTAATATTTGTTGAAAATGTAATAATTATGTCTCACAAAGATATCTGACTATACGTGGCATTTGTATACATTAAAACTTTAAACAAAATAACATCGAAAAATACAGCTTTATGAGATATTGTGACAAATGGATAACAAGAGTTTTATAAAATGTGATGCTGAGGAATTGGTTATATAGGTATTAGAATATAAATAAGGTGGTTGTATGGCTTTGTGCTTTGAGGTGAATTGGGTGCTCAGTTGAGTGTTTGACTGTTTAAATATACTGCTCTGAATACCGTAGTGGCATAAAAAATGCTTTTTTAATTGGATGCAATGTAATTAGTTGTAGTAGTGAACACAATAAAAAAATCTATTCTTATGAATAGTTTTAATCTTTAATAACTTTCCAAGGATTATGGTGCTATGTATTATCTAGAATGGATGTTAAAAGTCTTCCTAATACTCACAAGCTACGTTTAGTTGCTTATGGGGGCTACAACTAAACTAATAGTTGAAAGAATCCCACATACATGTCAGTCAGGGTATCCATGTAAAAATGCAGTAAGAATGAAAATAATTTTGGTTGTACTTTAAAAAAAATTAGAAACTAAAGTTTCTATTAATACTAGTGGGCAAAAATTATGCTGATTTTCATTTGAAAAAATGTTAAATATTAAAGGATCATTTAACGGTTGAAATCGCACATTTCTAGGCAAATAGGAGCAAACTCCCACATTTTATAGTTCTAATTCCAAATGAAATCATACAATATGTTACCTTAAACGTAAATGTTTACGATAATCGCACAGTGTAATGGATTTAATAGTGTATTACATTAGTCCACCCTGATTCAATTCTTTCTTAAATAAAGAAGTTCCTAAATGTATATATATTGAAGTACGTACAATTTTATTAGCTCAAAATTGAGAGAGGAACGATACGGGTAATTGCCTAGAAATAAGCGACTATTATATATGATATAACTTCAGAATGTTTGTAATATCTAAATAAACAGCATCGGTGGGCATTGAGAATGAAACACAAAATATAATATATTAATTTCTTTAACCCTTTTATTCGCGATTCAAGGTCGATTATATTGCAGAGCTGCATATATGTCGTATCCTATATTTACAAAAGGATTTACTCTTGTGTGTTGTGTAGGTCTTCTAGAATAAGTGTAATATAGTACATTACTTATTCCAATTGGTTATTTTCTCTAAATGTGTAGCTGTTGTGTTGAGAGGGGTTCCGACATAGACTTTTTTATGTCAGTACTCAAATCTCAGCTAGTCAGTATAACTGACATATACCTTGCCCTGCTTAACGAAGTAGGGTTTATAGCTCAAACATTGTTGTGACGAGATACATTCCATTATTTAAAGAATACCGATTGATATATACATATTATATATACTCATGCCTATTATATTCTATCTGTTTTGATAAAATTGTGGTTATTAATTATTACAAATAAAATCGAGTGCAAAAGTTATATGTACAGAGGTTAAATATTAGGAAATACAGTACCTCATAACTGTAATTCATGCAATAACTTATTATAAGAAAGTTCTAATTACAATATACTTTAGCTATAGTAGTATATAAGAAAGTGAGGTTTGTATGATCTCTTTTGCCGTTTGACGGCCGGTAGACCCGTTCGGGGCGGCTCTAAGGCTCGTCTTCCTCCTCATGCCAACCACATGATAACATTTTTCAACTTAACCACAAATCCAATCCTTGCAAATAAAAATTGACTTCGTAGTTAACATGCTAAAAGTATTTCTGATCATCAAATCAGAATCCACAAGAGAAACATTTCTCATCGACATCAAAACTACCAAGTGATGAAAATGTAAAACGCTACAGATAAGTTCCACTTTATTTCCCAAATAAAATTCTGAGGGTGATGCTAGTATTATAAACAACTGAGATAATGGTAGCTAAAACCAACAAATGTTTAATCCAAGCAAAATATGTAACGCAATATTAGTAGCGGAAAAAGTAAACTTTAAATGTATTGAAGGGAGATATAGGTATCTATTATTTTTAACTATACGCTTGGACCCGCAAAAGGAATTTCTGTAATTCCAAATGAGATATCAGCCAAATTTTTAATTAAACATTGAATTCCTTGCTATTATCGTTAGGAAATACAGATTATTCTAAATAAGATGTGAGCTTTCAATAAATTTCCCTATTATCGTTTATTGTCATAAAATCCTTCTACTACATATTTTATTACATTTTAACCTAAAAATATGATGCGGTTGATTTTTTGATATTAAGATACGTGTACGTGTTTTTAAAATATTACCAAATGAGGGTCTAATTACTATGGGCATGTAGGTATACATTTTAATGACTGAAACTTCAATTGGTAATATTACCATAAAAAATTATCCTGAATACCATATTGAATAGGTAAATGATAATTTTAATTCCACTGCTCACTGGGTACAAAAGTAGATGTAGAATATTTAATGATTGAAACAAAAGCACGTCCTGTTGGGATCAATTAAAAAATCTTTTACAAGAACTATTAATACAGAAACGTTTACCAAATTTTACGAAGACTCAAGTTTTCGATAGATAGGATGTAGAGGTAGATATCGTAATTTTGATGATAACTATTCAGAGCTGTCGATATTACATAGGAACACAGATTAATGTTTAAGTGAGTAGAAAAGGATTGGATTTGTGACGGATTAAAAATATGGCCGAGGAGTAAAATAGTAGCGAGGAGGAGATAGATGACATATCAACCGAAACCACCGTATCAATTACTTTTATTCTAAGAGTGTTGGTCGGTGAACATAACCCCGCTGTTAGTCTTAACCATTCCCAAATCTGTGCAATCTTAACGTAATTAGATGCACCAAACTTTCTCTGATATGCCTTTAGATATAATGAAAATTTACACATGTTTAGTTCTTTGCCGAAAATCACTGTATAATCTCTATTATTTCGCAGAATGTTGAGCGACGACTCGACTATTTTTGATACTAAATTACTAAGGGTCATATTGGGTACGGGTGAGAGGCACAGGCTTTGGATTGGAATAGTGACTATAGATGGAACTGGACTGATTCACTCATTTCCGATACTATATTATGAATACTTAATGTTATATGGTAATAAATACCAAGCGACACGTTCTAACCGTACAGCGTTGTGACTTCCGTACTGAACTAGTTACTCTAGTTTTTATAGAACGAAGGTAACAACCATACTGAGTTTTAACTCTTTAATTCGATTAAGTTATTCGTATATATACTTCTGTGTATATATATATATATGCTTGCGTTAGTTATATATTATATTTAATCTTTAATCTGTTATTTGTATTTTCTTGCTTACTGTCCAGTGTCACATGCGCATTTGTGTGTATTATTGTCATTTGATGGTTATTTGTATCTTAATATTATATCTATTTATTATATAATTGTATAAGTACCTACTGACATTAGTATTAGTTGAGTCGTTTAGAAATTTGTATAGTGTACGGGACCGCGATCGCATACCAGAACACTCGGTATATTTTATCACCTTCATATTGGTCACTATATTAGATGGATAATGTTTAGAGTTCGGTTCAGATTCGTGTAAAGGGTTTATTCACTAGAAAAGGGCTGTGTAAAGCTGGGAACCAGGTCGGATACGGATAGTACTTAGAACAAAACTAAGTTATTAAGTACACTGGACACTAGCAAATACTAAAATGGAGGCGACTGCAATAAATTTACATTGCGAGTTGTACAGAGATCGACTACATTAATTTACACACAAAGCAATTGTGTATTTCAGGCTAGAAGTCGGTGTTATGCAATATTTGTACTTTTCCATGTTGACAAAATTCAGTACAATAAAATATAAAAGCTGTATTCTAGTTATTTCTTTATTAGCATTACCATACCCTTCACTCGTATCTTTTTTCAAGCAAACTTCGTCACATGATCCAAAATATTTTTATCAATATCCGAATCTGCGCATTTCACTGCAAACACTTTTGTAACAATTGCAAGCTATGAGCGGTCCTTCATCAAATTGAATCTTATTTTGTCTTATTTACGCGTGCTTCAATGGGACAAGATCGTCTGAGTGATATTGCACTTCTTATCATCGAAAGAAAAACATTTAGAAAATTAATTTTGACAACGTGATTGACGAGTTTGCGTCAGTCAAATCAAAGATGATCAATTTTTTGTAGACTATGTCTATTCCATTCATGTATAATTAGTACAGTATATTATATATATATATATAGGGTTGTCCAAAAAAACCGAAATTTCCTTTTTTATTGATATTTTTTTATTTATAGGTTGATTTTATTGATGTCGGTTTTGTTTAAAAGATAATTGATCAAGACACACTACTAATCTAATGTTTCGCGTTTTGTTTAAAAAACAAAATGGCGGACACATCCAAACTTTACCAAATTTTAAAACTGACTGGAAATTTTTTGTTTCGTACTGTATATGTTTGCG